>DWPT01000390.1:0-25082 GCA_018251895.1 Agathymus mariae mariae
CAGCAAGTTGTAGGGTGCCTAATACTTTTGGCCAAGGCTGTATTATCATATTCTAGCGCCACATACTACTAAGTCACAGTCACGATGTTGATTGACGGGGTCGCAGGGTGATAAGTTGTGGAGATTTGAGGCATTATCGACTAGCGGACGTGATGTCGACGGCAGTGATGGATGACAATGATAACGCTTACAAAGTATTTTTTAGTATTGTTGCATGCATTTTTTGACCGTATTTTATGGTCAACGTGTGCAGGGTTCGACAAATTAGGTGTAGAGCAGTTCAAAATCATGAATCAGTTGACTTTAGGAATTCAATGTTTGCTACAAATATAATATCTAAGCTAATAATAAAATTGTAACGGAGCCGAATTTGTAAATTAATTTACTTTTGAAAATCTCTACGTTAACAGGTTTTGTGATCGATATTACAGTAAAAAAAAATAAAAAAAAAAAACGAATATTAAACTTTACATCGGCCTTGGAACTGCAAACATTAGAATTTTGATAAAGTACAGAATATAAGCCCCAATTACTAATATAAAAAAAATCACCAAAACACATACAAGAAACCTAAATCCTTACATTGCTACAAGACACAAAAAATCCTACATACATATCTAACGTAAAATTTTACCAAACGCGAGTGCTATTCACACTTAAATGACTTGTAATTTTTATAATTGCTTTAGGCCTTTGCCGTCCTAATTCTATCTCCCCAAACTTGTAATATATTTACCAAAATTCCAGCTATTAGTTGATCCGTAAGGAGACATCATAATGTGTCGACTGTCGACCCTTTTCACAATTTAGCTTAAAGATTAGCAGCGTTAATGCACTTACTGACAGGTACTTACTTACTTGGGTTTCAACATTAAATTTTATCTTACCTTGGTGGTGACTAAATACTTAACTTGTTAATTTTTTGTATAAGCAGATTATTCTAGCTAAATGGTACAGGTACTATTGCAGCTCTAGAGTGATTAGAATTAAAATGCGAGTACTTCTATTAATACGGACATCGAATATAACTGCTGTTTCTATTGTATTGTTCTATTGTATTTATTTTCCTATTGAGAAAACAAAATTTCATGCGTAATCATAACTACTTCAATACAAATACCTCAAGCCTGATAATAAGTAAGTAGGTAATCATGTCGCACTCATATCAATTCTATTTAGGCTTGGGCCATTAAAATATTATGACCTGACTTAACTTCAGTAAAATTATCTATCATCACCCCGGCTGGAAACTGAACCCAAGAACTTGCGCGTGGCTTCAGTTACTATCAGTGGATTCAACGTGTCGACCCTAATATAAATATCCTAGATAGGCCGTTATGCTTACATTTTAAAGCATGGTTCACAACATTTTAGATCTGAGTGCATCCTTTTGAGTTTTTGGAATAACGAGAGAGTTGAGAAATAATGTGGTGGTCGAGACAGATACGAAATAAAATACAATTTATTCATTAAGAACATAGCAGAAACTATTTGACTGGTCACCTAACTGTAATTGGCTTATAGACGTTCGCGATACCAAAGGCATACCGGACGCGTTGTAGTTGATGGATGGTAGCTTGCTAGGCACCTATAAAATCGTACCAAATGCAATGAATACAAATTTAGTGCAAATATTTACATTTCTTTGTGAATTGTATTTGTGTTACTAACGTCTATCAATAAAGCTGTAAGTCCCGATGAATCCGCTAGCATTATTCTGCTTGGATCCCGTGTGGAACTCGAGTACAAGCGCTGGGCCGGGCGAGTACAGCGCTGGAGGTATGTCAGCTCGGTTGCCGCAGAGCTCTCTGGCCCACGATGACCGCTCGTTGACAGCGCCGGGTGGCCCCGGGCCTTGAACTTCCCAGTACACCTTCAGGAAATCTCCTCTAGCACAGCTGTAACAAAAAAAAAAATACAAATAAATACTCGAAAATTCCTTCAAATTTTTTCCAAAATTGGGTGTTCTTTTTTTGAACTGGGCCTTCTTATACAATATTCAATTTCCCAGATATCACTGAAGTATTCAAAATTGAATTTAATATGACTATGCAATTTTACATTAAAATCTCCGAACATTTCTAGAAAATTTATTTATATTTTGTGACAGTCTCTAAGGATTCTTATACCTATAGTAAATAAATTAGAATAATAATAAATAAATAAATAAACGTTTACACACGCACACCCCCGCACCAGGATTCTCTGTGTTGCGGATGGCATAGCCATACACAAATATGACATTACAAACACCTATGATCAGAAAATAAACATTTATCTGTCACATAACTATCTACCCCGGCTCGGTATCGAACCCGGGTCCTCTCGCTCACCACACGACCAACTGGTCAATCATTGGAATCACTCAACTGAAATCATTGTTAAATTACGAATAAATAAAGTACTTATCAATAATATAAAAAAAAAAAAAAACAAATAAGATTATCAGCCTTACGCACCAGAAAATGATACTGGATATAAATAATTAATTGTCTCGTTATATGAATTTTTGTCCGTCAAAAACACGTGAGATACCCAATATAAAAATGTTCTTCCCGAAAGGATTTATCTAAGTAGATTTTGTAATAAATATCGCTTGTTCAAGACTCAGGAAGCCGGATCTTAGGAACATAATGTTGTTATATTTTAAAACGAACATGCATTAGTGTCGTTCCTCTACAGTTTATTGAAAGGCGAATGTTGAAAAATGGCGCACTATCTCAGTTTTATGAAATAGCGTCGCCTTATCGATGAAATAATAGAATTTTAACAATGTTGGAGAAGGGCTGCAAAGTGTGCCAACGGAGAAGTTATATGTGATGTCTTTGAGTATATTGCGTTGCAGTGTTAGTATTAATTTTTTTAGTATAATATGATTGGCTTGCAGTGAATACATATTCGAGTTAATAATCTCTTAATGTTGAATTTATGAATCAATTGAGAGGCGTGCTCAGAGTTTAATTGTGAACCAGATCTGATCGCAACGAATCTGCATAGCTTTGAGCACCGGGACAGGGTTACCAGCTTCTCGGTCTTGAATAGAGTATATTTTGGAGAGTGTGAGTAGGAATTATTCGAAATAATAAATGTAGACTTCTTATTTCTATTGCACGAAGTATTCATCTAATTATATTAATATGTGAGGAGTAAACTTTGTACCCCCTTTTCTCCTTTAATGGTCAACAGGTCTTCTTTACTTTTGTTTGGTATCTATTGTTATAAAAAAAATATTATTAGAGTCTAATAATATTCGTCGTGAGTCGAATTTCGGCCACTAGGCGAATACTAGAAATGATGTATAAAATAGCTGATACCTGATGCGCTTCGCTTTAGTAAAAAAAACATTTTTGAGTATACAATTTTTTTTTTGGGTTTTGCTATCTTGAGCAAAAACGAATAAACTTGTCGATATACGTTAGTCAAAATGTATGTAGTGTTTTTTTTTTTTGTGTGCCAGTTCTACCATATGCATTTATACTAAATCTGTTCAACCTATAGATCAAACGATAAAAATCACTGCCACCAGCGCCACCTATCCAGCACTAGTGTAACTATGTTTGTCGGAGTGGTCATGTCGCCTTTTATATGTATGCAAAGTTTCATATAAATTGGCCTAACGGTTATCGAGTTTTAGATGAACATACATACACGTACATTGTTTTATATATATACAGATGTTTGACATTAATAGATCTTCACACTGTTTGACCAGTCACCATAAAAATTGGCCTATATATTTATTTTTATGGAAATGTTTTGTAAGCTACCCACTTTATTGTATGTCGTCACTAGATACGTTATTGCGTAGTTATATTAACTTCTTACACGGTTGCTTAATTGCACGTATCTTATTTTATTGGCAGAAAAATAACCGGCATAATCTATTTGAAAGAACAATGTTACGAAATTTCTTAATGATTATAATTCTAACAAAATAAATATAATTTTTACTAATTTGTAACGAAGTGGTTTAATCATATTTGATTAGTAACTATTATAACAGACTCGATTCAAATTCGATTAAAATTTCCCAGAAACCTCAATAACTCCACCCATTTTCGTATTTTATTGCACTCGTATAATCGATCGGCGTTGATGGACATAAATACGTCGAATAATTCCCTCGGAGTCCACGCATTGTTTTCATTTATTACTCAAACCAGTCAAAATGATAGTACATTTATCACTTTATTACATTTTTACACTGATATATGGTTCGACAACATCGAATACCTGTTATAACACGATATTTTAAATATTAAATGGTTGTAGCAATATGATTAATATAAGTTAGTGTGCATTGACTTATCTGCCGAATAAAGGGTACTGCTACTCGACAAGGACATTTTATGTGACTGATAAATGTTTGTGTTCAGATCTTCGACGGTCGTAAGGGTGTCACTGAGCTTTTGTGAAGACTGGCGTTTAGTGTATGTGTTTCCACAAACACATACCACTTGTACTTGAGAAATTGTGGGGTGAAGGTATGAAGCGTTTTTCTATTTATTTACTGATGACATAAATTTTATGAATGAAGATTTTATTCTGAAATATTTTTTTTCATAAACAACTTTAGGGAATGTGGGTGTAAAGTTAAAGTTTGTGTAACAGAATTGTATTCCCTGGCTGTGTCATTTCGAATCTTTGTGCGCCTATTTTACGTAGTAAATTATACGTACGGCAAGCTAGTAATACGTGAACTCTCTACTTTCCTTCTTGGCTTTTAACACATCGGTAGGTAATGCTTTTAGATATTCTAAAGGCAACAGCGTCAACTAACTACTCACTATTGACATTAAAACATACGTTTTTTTAGTTATTCCATTTCAATATTTAGAGATGATTGCAATAATCACTACATTATACATTAAAAACTACAAATCAAGTTAAATATTATAAAAAACTGGGGCTCGTACACTTCATGTAATGTACTTTGAACATATGATTAACATGAACATTGAATAAACTATTTTATAAACGCTAATCCTAATCGGTTATCTAATTACTGCGTTAAAGTGATTACTGCCGAGTACCGCTGTTATAAATGGAATAATACATCATAATAGTATCAAAGAGGAAATGAACAGTAATGGTACGTGAATTAAAAAAGCGATCTAACAACAGAGAGACAAATGAAGTGGCTTCGACAAATTAACATCCAATTGCAGTACATTGAATTCCTTATTAAGAGGTCTAGAGCGTTGATACTCTTGTGCTGATCGGTACAAGAGTTACTGGCCAGCAACCTCCAACAGGACGGAGCGCCTCGAATGTTGTACAGCAAAGTGCACCATGAGCGGCGGAGGTTGACTTGGACTCAAGGCGAATGGATCTCCCTTACACCTCAATACTTTCATAGTAAGAACTCCTTAATTTAACAATAATTGTTTTGGTAAGTAAAACTCTTTGTACCTTTGTACTTGTGCCTGAGATAAAAATATTTTACATTCATTCAGGAGCAGTTACGTTGTTATCAATCATGTTAAAAAATTGTGCATAATTGATATTGATTCATTAGTTGTGAACTTCAGTTTACGTTATCGGCTCATTTGCAATTCGCATTGCGTCGTCTCCGCAAACAGACTCAGCTGCGTTTATTTGCAAGCGGGGCGTTGTGGGGCGGCACTATTGGTGTTTGTATTTCGTGCTTGGCGAGCCTAAATTAAAATAAACTTGTCACCAAAACATTAAGTCAATCGCTACATTGCTATAAACAAAATTATAATCATGGATAACTTAAAAGGAAGTAACGTAATTGATTTATATTGGGCACTACAGTCCGTGGTTATGTAGTAAGAACCGCAAACAGGGATGTAAATAGATATCGGTTCATTAGTTCTGAAGTTCAGTTCGCGGTATCAGTCCAATTTGCAATTCGCAATGCATCGTATTCGCAAACAGGCTCAAATGCGTTCATTTGCAATCGTCGTGCTATACGGCGCTATTATCGCGTCTACATTTCATAGACTAAGGTTAGGTAACCTAACACACGAAAATAGACGGTCATATATAAATAAATCATGTGTTGGAACATTAGTAACAAGAATAGTATTTCGATTATTATAATTGATTTTTTTGCCATTGTTTCAATTTATACTACGCCAATATCTACACTAATTGAATAGTAATTGGGTCCGATTTGAAGTTGCATCGATAGTTTGAAATGCTCAACAGAATACGGACGCCTCTCAACTTTGGTATTTATGATATATGTACAGGTGTCCTGCGGAGAGGGTGGACCTGCTCATGACTACTCAATAAAAAAAAGAAAAAAAAAATCTTTTTTGTTTTGAAATCACAAAAAAAAAAGAAAATTATTTTCTTGGAAAATTGACATCCCTTATCATATTTTTACCTACCAAATCCACATTTTTGTAGGTATTTCTGTTTTTTTTTATACCGGCAATAAAGGTAGCACTGCTATTCCACACCATCCTTAGAAATTCCAAAATGCCTGTAGTTTTTGCACAAAAAACAATCAAAATCATTTTATTTTTAAAGTTATGAAACATATCTACTTTCAGTACACTTTCACTGGTCGTGGTGTATCGTGTAGTATATAAAAACTATAAAAATTATCGATTACTTTCGTTTGTTTAAGTGTCTTTCAACCTAGGATATGCTTTATTTAGCTTTAGGATCTTGGATGAACCATTTTTTATGTAAAGAAAATCAGCTAGTAGGTATTAGAGTCAGGTTGTTAAAACACAGTTGATTTGATAATTCCTTTTATTTGTTCCTGTTATGGCTTCCACAGTAATAAATTTATCAAACATCACTCAGTGTTTAAAATAACACCTGACAAAGTAATTAACATTGACCTGTGACTTTAACACCTTATTATTATGATGGATTTTATTGTGTAAAGTGTTTCTTGTATTGCACCATCTAGTCGTAATTCCCAATTGCAGTTGGCAACTTTTTTAGTTTAGGCAGCTTACGTACATTCAACAACAGTCTACAGAGATCTGTCCGGGACTGACCAAATTTTGAAAAAACCTTCTTTCTAAGACATCTAACCTATAAATAGATAAAGCGGTAAGCTGGAAAAGAAAATTTATATAATAACTGCGTTCAAGGCATCTCTTCTGTACATTCGTAAAAAATAACATAAATTTTTTGATCTGTTGGTCACATACGATTTACTCCGAATATACAGATTATAAAAAATACATAAATTACAAAAGTAGAATAACTATTGTTGACAACAGGTACAGTTGAGTTCACCGTTTGACACATCAAATGAAAGAGCTAGTCATAAAGGGCGCTAATATATTTATTGTTATTTTAAATTGCATTGTTTAATAATGTTGGCTTTCTAACGTCAACAAACTTTAAACTTGTGTACTTCAAATCATGTTAATTTTATAAGTTTACTTAAAACTACCCTCACTATATTTATTGACTCGTTCAATTTGGTCGCTTAACAGGAAACAAAGGATGTACTCATAATAAGAATATGAAATCGTGTTGAGTAAAATCATGATCATGATGATAAGAGGTTATCATTTTGTCCCATCACCCTCTAGATCCTCATTTGTCTAGGACAGGCAAAGTAAGTCTAGAGTTAAGACCTCTTTGAAATACCAACAAATATTATCCTTGTTACGCGTGCACGCATTTACGAGTGAAAACATTCAGGATGCCAAAGAAATCATATTTGTCCGTGGTCGACAGTAAGTATATTTTCGTGTTTTCGGTACTTGCCTAATTCATCTATATTTGTTCAGTATTTCTTTTAATTGGGAATTTACGTTTAGCACTTCTTCTTAATTGTTTTAATACCAATAGTCAATCTATCCTCAAAATCAGTTCCTCAGGGAGCTGACAGTTAATGTAATTTAACTACGAGGGATTTAAAGCTAAGTCATTCAGTATTGAGGTAGTTTAACGTCTATTCTGCTATATTAAATATAGTAATTAGGTGACATTGGTTTAAAACCTATTTATTATTCGACTAGTAACCGGTATTCGTTACGCTTCAGAAATCCTACGCTTTACATTTAGAAAAAGGGCCCGCATTGTTTTTTTCTTTAGTTCTATGAATTTAAACAAAATATTATTAATTTATTGTAATTGATGCAACTAGGTAGTCAAAATTTTATTTGCTGCCCTCTGAATACAGGGCCATATAAACTTTATATTCCTCATTCCTAATCCTAGATTTTGTCCCATAATGTAAATTTATATGCCAAGTATCATCCAAATCAGTTCAGTAGTTTTATTATATGACACGGGACGGTCAGAATATTAGAAAGACAGACAAAATTTTTAAAAAATATGGTTTAACCTCTATATCGATAACAAAGCTCATCTACATTAATATTACTAATTCGGCACCGTTACAAAATTGTTATTGGTACAAATATAGATACCACCTGCATCTGTTTGTACTAAATTTAACCAGGACTGTTAGAATGGCTACCGGTTATTTTGTCACAGAAAGTTGCATTGGAGTCGTTATGCTTTGAGCGGAAAATACCTAATTCATTCTTGAACATAATAATCGGTTAGTACATATAACAAGTGTAGGTAATGAGTTGCTTTCAAAGGAGAGCTCGTAGAATTAATCAATACTGCTTTTGAAAGCATGAATTGAATACCGGAGTATGTATATACTATATAATGTGAACAAAATAGTGGTCAGTTTACGCAGCCTGCAAATGTTTAAAGAATTCATTTAAATCTAAAACTGTCAATCGCTATAATCTGTTTGAAGTTATGCAGTTAATATTAATTAATAATACAATAAATACTAATAATAACACAATAAATGCTTAAAGCTATTTAATTCAATAAAGTTATATTATTTGAAATGTACACCTGATTATATATTTTTAATTCACGAGCAGATTTCTCTATTATATTTACTATTCAAGTTAGTCGATACTTCAGCGTAAATTGAGTTATCAGGTTACGCCAAATAATGTAAACGATGAACATTCTTAAATGCTTTATTATTATAATTAGAAATTTATTTAGATCAAAAAATTTCATTGTTTGAATTTAATTTCATAGCAAAAATTATCTTCAACTGCTGATAACTTATCTTAATCTAACTGATCTTAATCTGTTAAATCTTAAATTAGCGAACTTGGGGAGCAAATAATGAAAAGTTTAGGGCCTTGTATTAGATGTTTTGTGAATTAATCTACTAAATGTCTGATGACTGACAGGTGTCGATTCAAAGTAAACGTATACACAGAGTCATAGAGGTAGAACAATAAATCCATCAAACTAACGTCATGAATGGACAAACCCGCAATTAGTTCGGGAAGTTTTGATTTGAATGTTGTATATTGTAGCGTGCCGTTTACATGTCGGAATTAAATTTGCTCCATCGATCGTGCTCGTTTTCATCCCTCAGCTGATAGATGATACCAGCTGTTGCCTGCAGCTTTTCCCACGTAAATTTGCTTTTTGTATACATGATTTAGATTAGAATCCAGATTCTGCTTATCCATGCACCTAATATTTATATTTTCTATGACATCTACCATACAGAAAATGAGGGTTGAAAAAAATGACTCTTGCAGAATGTCTACATTATGATACGACTATTAAAATTGCAAGGAATTTTGCAGTGTAGGGGACTTCGTTCATATTTGCGCCTTAGCCTCCTGTTCCTATTTTTGGAGCACCCCGCTGTGTATCCGGTGAATCCGGCTTCTAGAATCAATCGTCAATGAAATGTCTTACGTATTTCGATTGCAGTTTCGTGTAAGGTAAAACCGGTTGTACTAAATAGAACCTCCACACCCATCTTGGTTGGTTATGCGTCCGCGATGCCTTCGGTCTTACGGACGTTCATGGGTAGCAGTGGCCACTTATTATCAGATGCTCTGTCCACTGGTTACTAGATGAACCTGTTTAGTAAACATGCTATTCGGATTTTTTGCAGGCTGTATAAATATAAAGACAGCATAGTAATGTAACCGAGCACTATTGGAAACGCGAAACAGTAAGAGTCACATTTTTTTTTAAGTTTACACCCTAGGAGCCAAGTGCCGATGCTATAAAAGCTTCTATTCACAAAGTTTATATGTTCATGTAACTGCTAAACGCAGTGCCGTGATAGTGAATGGTAAATGCATTTACCGCCTATAGTCGCGTTTCTGGCCATAAAAGAAATACATACCGGCTTATCTATGTGTTTGACTTAGCAACTGGATCATATTAAAAAGGTGTTCATGGCGAATTTTTTTAGAGATTGGTCAGTTCACACAAGTAGAAAACATTCGCAAGAGATCCGTAAGGATTACTCTAAGTGACACAACATTTAGTGACCTTTAATGGAGGAGACCAAGGTCCAGACAATATAACATTTTGTTAGTAACATAATGACATTATTTTACCACTTATGTCAACTTCATACATCTTGCCAACCATTGTCTCCACAAATTTTCTCATCGCTAACAAAGTGTTACATTGTCTAGACACCGTGACGAGATTATTTCGTTCGTTGTAACTGGTAGATCAAGTCAAGTGCCATAACATACAAGGTTATATGGTTAACGTTTCACAAAATAATATTAAACGAATAATATAAAAGAAAACTCATTCCAACACTGAATAAAACAGAACATTGAATAAAAAATTTACTTTGAACCATTTGAATTCTCAATCACATTACTCAGGAAATTTGGGGAAAAGGTTGAAATGGATAGCGGACATGATAATGCCGTTCAGTAACAATTTGATGCTCGATACGTAATTCTATATCAAGACCTTTGTCAGGTATCGCCTTTGGCTCATTTGAATGGCGTGGCAGTGAAATATTTCGGCGCCAGCATTCGCATCGTGGCAGCTCTTTGATGTTAACTGATGGATAGATAATATAGGCAGCAGGGTAAACCGAATCAGTTGAATTGGCATCTTGCAATGAAAATACGTAAAAATGATTCAGAATAAAATGAGTAAGGGCTGATTTTTTAACTGCTGATTCAAAAATTAGTAATAATTAATACATAAAACACCTGCAGCATTACATAGAAGAGGGACGAAGAAATTTAGACTCGTAACAAGGGTAAGGCTTGCAAAATGTAAGTATTCATCTTAGAGTGCAACCTCACCTCCCATTCTCGTAATGCATCCTGCTGACACAAACGAGGCAAAAGCGCCTGGCCCTTCCTGCTGGAGGCAGCTGGGCTTTCTACAGCCTAGTTAAATCCTGACAGCATTCATGTATGATAGTGCTGTTCTTAACCTGTAGAGATAACTACTACCCTTCTTCTAGAATTGACTGTGAAATATTTTTACGTGTTAGTATCCAAGAATGAGTTGAAAAGGGGCTTTCTGCTTTTTTTTGATCCAAGTCTTCGATTATGTCATTTTAAATTTTGGAATTTGTGTTGGGGTTGGGGTTGACCACTGACCATCAAGTGACCCATCTTTTCGTTTGTCTTTTTTCTTTATGTTGACCTATTAGGTTGCTTTTCAATATATCGTTTTGAAATCGATTTATTAAACACGAATTTTGTTTAGTAACAAAAAAAAAGGAAAAAATAACAAATCGTTAAGTATTGCTGTTTCAAGCTTCGCACCTATTGCAGGTTGCAATGTTAAAGAGCCTGTGATGGCTTGTTCACACTCTTCGTTGTTAAGTGACAAAAAATATATAGTTTAAGTGGTGCCATTGTTAAACACCAACATCTTCAACATCACGCCGCTTTATTTTCTTTAAATTGCAGTTATTACAATTTTAGTTACGTTAATATTTGCCTTCTTACACAACTTTCTCGTACAACGTCACAGCCACAACTCAGTCATTCTTCCTTCCATTCCACTCGTCATTGCAAAATGTCATTCAACCTACTACCAATTTTTATTTAACATTTTTTAATATAATTAAATAACAAACCCACATATGTATAATATTAAGTTACGACAGAAACAATAGAAAAAAGTAAAAATTCTTTTATTTAAAAAAATTTAACCAATAAAGTGATAATAAACATCTTTCATTTCATTATTCTACAAAAGGTTGACATTACAGAATGACAGAACGAACTAAGCCTATCAATTTCACTATGGTTGTAAATAAAGTGAATGAAAATTATACTTGATGTATAAAGTAAGGTTTTAGGTTAAAAAGAATAATGTCGTGTTTTGTTCTTGTTTGTGTTGTGTCATACACCGTTCATATCTTATTTATTATTAGCAAACCGCTTTCGCTTCGCTTCAGTAAACCTGCGCCTTACGCTTAGAAATAGCACCTACATTGTCCTGTGAATGGGATTTTCTCGTTCTATGAATTATAAATATATCAATTTATAACTTTTTATGGATTGCAATGAAACGAACTTTAAATATTAAGTAATGCTTACTGCAATGCATTAGTGAAAATCACAATGAAATCGTTTAACCCGTTTCTGGGATTAGCGCGCACAAACGCACAAATGCACAGACAAAGAAAAAAAATATATAACAACTATTGTTTTGGGTTCTATTGTGTTAAAAAAGTTGTTCTCATATATCCTTCATGTACAGAAAGCGATAAGTTAAAATTTTATTATATGTATAAATAAGAATTTTAACGTTAATTGAAGTATAGATTTGATTTTTATATGGCAATTTCTGTCTTTCACGTATAAAATATTTGAATAACTGCACGTTCCCATATAAAATATTTAAAAATTAATATGATATTCACATAAGTTTATATTTTAGAAGTTATGTTTAAATGTAAAAATAATAATTAATAAACTAAAGATTATAGTTATATATATAACTACACCGACACGTATACGAAACCAATGAAATAGTCTAAATTAGTTGAACTTCAGTGTGCATAGTAAACCAAAAACAATGTTTTTATTGACTTTAGAAAACATCAGTAAAAAGAAGAACACGACAATCTGTAAAATAAAAAAGAAAAAGAAAACAAAATTGTTGATTATATCTCATTCAGAACTAACACAAAAAGGTTTAACGATCTCGGATTCAAGCACTTGAAGAGAAAGTAACTCAAGCAAAAAGCGTATTTCCAGACGACAGTCTAGGACCAAAAACTGCCACATTTAATTTTGCAAAAAACGAAAAGGATTAAAAAAGTTACCTTGTTAAGAAACTTCAGCTCAAATACGTATCGGGCTTGTCACTGTTTAAGTTCCGTACTAAAGTTAAGTTTAATAGCAAAACCATAATTAATTAACCCTTTTATTTTGATGACTTATCCATGTCTTAACTTACATTATCTACTTTGTCGCCAAAAGCAATCCTCAAAATTTGTTTTTGGATGAGTCTTTTAACTGTATATTTATTAAAAAATAACTTACTCTGGTTTTGAGATTGAGAGAATTGATTGAAAGATTGATCAGAATAGGTTAAGTATAGGCATATAATAAAAAATAAAACGTTCACTCACTCACACCCTCGCACTAGGATTCTCTGTGTTGCGGGTGGCAAATGGTACAAATATAACCTTACAAACACTCATGACCCGAGAACAAACATTTATCTGTCGTTCAAGGTCACTTACAACTAGACTATGGGACAGGTTAGGTTAGACATATCATGTACATATCTATGCATGTGATTAATTTAATAAGTGTTCCATTTGATTACCGGATGTGCGGGTTTCTAAAACAACTATAGTACATATTTTGAAATCTCAAATGAATGAAAAAAGCTATTTCTCGTACTTATGGAGATTTTTACTTTTTCTTTAATTATTCGGTAAAGATTCGCGAAATTACATCATGTTCTTATGTAAAAATTAACTCTTCCTACTGTTTGTATATATATATAAGAGTGGTTTCTCTTGATTTTGTTTATTTTAGCTCATAGCAATGTGTTTATTGATCGCAAACAAATTACACTGTTCAGTATAAATATGTATAGAGGGACGTACACGAATAACTTATTAGATTGAAAGTCAGCCCCTCAAACGAGAGGCCTTCGGTTGAACCAGCACCAACGTTCTCGAAGTAATTACGTGCCAGCTTCTGGTTAAGGACACCTGCGTATCTGAAAATACTTCATGACGTATTCGAAGATGTGTGAAGTCCGTCAATCTGCAATTGCGTGGTTGACTATAGCCCTAATTCATCTCTTTGCAGTGATAATTGTGGGAACTGTACCAATGTCGAGCAGAAAATATGCTAAATAAAAAAGGTGAGTTTAATTGCCTTTGTATTTGGTTCTGCTGACGGCACAAAACATCTCGGGATTTAATCGTCGCGGGTAGACATTAATGTAATTATTAAATATTTATTATTTATGTAATTTATGGCATTTGAAATGGAGAATTTCTAGTAGTCGGGTTTGAGCTTGGGACAGTTTTTAAAGATTTGTTTATTTCATGAAGAAATTATGGAACAACATTCGCGTGCCTGTGATGATCTGTAACAGAGTCTACTGAATTGATAATTTACAAATAATAATTAAGTTCTTAGTTTATCTTCGAAACTATTGCAACTAAAATTTTTAAATAAATTACGAAATATATCACCCAGAATATTTAAATTTTTACAGCATATAGAATATTTTTGTAAAAACAATACGAAGTCCTATTGTGTAAAGTATGACGTTTATTTTTATCCAACAATGAAATCTAAAGCAGTAAAATGGAAACATAAATATATAATAAAGTGTGTAAAATATTCTATGTTAGACAGTATTTCACCAGAGAAAATTAATCAAGCTTAGCGTTAGGGGAGGCAAACAGAATATTCTAGCGTCTTTTGGGATTCGCAAAGCATACCTGACTTAAGCTTTTTGTATTGCGCTTTGTAAAAATGTCGAGGTATACTATGTTGGTGCACTGGGAACACTATACAAAGAAAGTAGCGACCATCTTCCTTGATACTTCAACCGATTGCGATCTCAAAGTAGGGCATCAGTCTTTCCTCGGCATAGAGGAGGCTTGTACTTTTTCACTGTGTATTAATGGGAGGGCTGATGGCCAATTTTTAAATTTCGTTTGTCTGCTATTACCATAAAAAAAAGACTATACATAGGTACCTTTAAGAAAATTATAAAGAATTCTCGAAGTCCCAGGTTAACTCAGAATGTTATTATTTGCACATCACATCGAGCAATTTTGTAATATTCGAGATGCTGGGGGATACAAGTCTACATCCTCGCTTGTGAAACCAAACCAATAAGCTGTCACCACTTCAGGTCGGTCGATCACATACGGTTGCCACTAGCTGCCGAGAGTGCGCGCCCACCTCGTTTTACTGTAGTTGTAACGTGTACGGCTATAATACTATATCTGATCAAGCTTTACACTCCATTATTAATGAAAGGCATATGAAAACAGTAAACACAATATATTGGATCATATTGCCTGCATTGTTGCAGTTTATCTTCAGAAACAATACGGCTACGATGCCTATGCTTGTATGAACAGAGACACATTAATATGCATCGAGTGTAAATGAACGCAATCGGTCGTCGCAGAACAAACTCTGCAATACCTGGCTCCTTTCAAGTAAATACAATCACAGGATTTATACAGAGTAATATTTATGAATGATTACTTTGTATCCATCGTTGTTAAACTATAGGAAAGTGCTCCGTACTTTATTTTGGAACTAATTTCTCTGTAGAAAGTAAAGATGTGGAAATTTAAGGAATTAAGGTTTTCGTGCAGATAGATTTTTATATAAGCTAAAATGACAAACTTAATTAACTTTTTCAAATTGCATTTATGTAAATAGGCAAAGGCAAAAAACACAGGTCACCTTTTTCCTCTGTTTGATAATTAGTTTATTTTCTTTTTTGTTTGGTAGCTTTTTTTTTAATCGTAATTATTTATGGAACTTTTAGCATACTTACAAAAACGAAAACAGAGCGTCGTTTAATGATTAAGTCTAATTAAGTCCGGTAGGTGAACAAAATTTTCGAAAGAAATATTTTTCTAAAGAAAAATATTCAATGAATTCCCATAGGTTACAGTACAGGAAGTTCAACATTCATGGCTAGTAGATTAAGGGGAAAATAGAGTATGACAAACGAACGGACAAAATGACACGTGCATTATACTATAAAATAACTATAATTTACAGAATAATGAGAAGATTTCACGTCGTTCAAAACATTTTTATGAACTCTGGGATAGATTTTAACCATTCGAAGTTATTCTAATACAAAATATGTTATACGATAAAAACATATTTGTTAAGATTGCATAATATAGATCATGTCATACTGTATTATTATCATTGATTTAAATTATATTATTTATTTAAGTCCTCTGATAAATATCGAATTTTTTAAATATACTTAATGCTATGAAAACACCTTTTAATTAAAGAAACAGATTAAAGCAAACTCTAGTAGAAACGATACTTGGCTCTTAACCAGCGAATAAACGACGCATCTGGGAAATTTCTGGCTGAAATCGGAAAGCAAAACCGGGTTCAACCATTAGATAAGTCACAGCAATTTATGGGCAGTAAGTCTTTATACTTTGGACATGTAAGAACTTAGTATTGGTAAATTAGTGTTAGAGTTTGATATTGTAGGGATCATGTTTTCTGAAGCGAAGGCGATATCTAGTTAATTATATCCTACAATAAGTTGTTCTTTTATTCTACTGAATTGCAGTTCCAGAGGCAGATACAATATAAATAACTATAAAAGTGTGATAATAACTAACCTCAAATTCAAATTCGCAGAGTACTATTTCACTTGAGTCACAGACTTATATTCACTGTTCATTAGTCAGGTGGTACCGAAATACACAGTGCTTGAAATAACCGGCTCCGTTATAAGATTATCTAGTGATAATATATGCATATGTATAAATTAGTACACGAGTGGTCGTGACCATGCCAGCCATCTACTACAGTTAAAATAAACAGTCATATATTACTTTAGTTCAAATTAAAATTCTTTTACTCATATAAGTACCACTAATCTACTTATACATGACATTTCCTTTGTTTCTGCTACTGTTTAGTAAAAGATAATTTATTAGGGAGGACAAGACATTTCGAAAGAAACCCTTTTGCATATACTTTGAACTTAAAATTATATGTAGCTTCTAAAAAAAAATCTAACAAAATAATGAACACATTGAGAATTAAACAATTTTAAAACTCCTAATTTTTATATTAGCTTACAAATGTAGATATAGTTAGATTCCTACCAAATTAACGGGCTCATAAAATAAAACCTTTCAAAATCTTCACGTATGCATAAAAAGTGACGAGTTCACAAGAAATGCGGGTCGCGCGGGCAGTGATTGATGTAACTCATCCCTCTGGCCTAAGGACAGCGTCTCTTGATTCGATTGCCAATCCATCACAATAGAGGTGACTTATTTTTATAGCTAGCTAGACTGCAGCTTCGGCCCCAGAATGAAGTCGATACTCCATTAGAATTAAATGACAATCATAGCGAGTGTTTTAGGACGGTAAAATTGATATTGATTTATATTGTTCAATCTTTTAACCTTCGGCGGGGTGTGATGGAAGAGTGCTTAATGGTTAATGGTGAGTGTGACAGATTCTCATTAACACAAGGCTAACTGAATATTTGGAATAACTGAATAAAATTTTTGCACGCTAACGCAACATCTTATATTATTCGTAACTGACATTAATAACTGTTAGCAATGTATTATCGTATTATTTGTATACAATGGAATGGCGGTAATGAGACAATGTTGAAAAAGAGATGGGAAATAAAAGAACTCAATTATCATACAACAGAAATTCTTTATGAGCTTAATAATCGTTCAATATGAGGTTACTACTTATTTGATAAGCATCGGCTTCTCATTACAAATATTGGTTTGTTTTTGGAGAATATTAGCATGGTTACGTCCGTGTACTGCCTACAAAAGGTTTAATGTTTTTTTTTACCATAAAGCTCCAAAGTTGATACACGATTTATCTATTAAATTATAAAAGTGAACACGTCGCTTGTAAATAATAGCGCCACAACCGTTCTTCGCATAATAAAACTTAATTTGTACGAGTAATTTTCATATGTTGGTGTGAAAGATGCGCTAAAGAGTTTCTTAAGCCGTTATTCTCCTCATTGTAGAAGCAAAAAAATGACGTGAATTACTTTATTAAAACAGTATCTAAGTATTTGAATTTGTAGAAAACGAAAGTTGCCTCCTTTAAGTATTGATATCTTTATATATATATTTCTTGTGTGTGTATGTCAATGTCAACTCCTCCTAAACGACTGGACCGATTTTGATGAAATTTTTTGTATGTATTCAAGGGGATTTGAGAATGATTTCGATTCACAATTTGGTCCACTAGAAAATGTTTTTTAGGAAAATGGAAATTTTTAAACTGGAAATTTTCGAATTAAAGACGTGTACAGGACAACGTCTGTCGGGTCCGCTAGTATTTATATCATATAAATGTTTTTCTCAATAGTGGCCTGAATGGAAAATTGAATGAATAGCTGGGTCATCTAATTGTAAATGATCAACGATGCCGATGCACATCCATAAGACCAAACACAGCACCTGTCATTTACAACGGTAAAGTAAAACATGCAGTGACCTAAAACTTGATACCTTATTGAAACGTTTTAAAGCCTGCCAACCAAATCTTACTCCATCAGCGTCGTGGTCAATGATATCACCCGTCATCTGAGTACAATACCTGATTCTAGCACTGTGAGTATTACTTATATATAACAACGAAACCTTCAATATTTTAACTGACTTCAGAAACCCTCCTTTTCTTCAATGTGTCCTTTTCAATGTGTATGCTACTTTTATGTTTGTTACCTCTGAATTATATCATTCATTAACCGATTTTGAAAATATCTTTTTTATTTCACACGCTTCCCGCACACTTCCCGCTTGGCCCCATTTAAATTTAAAGAAAAACCACACAACCAAAGGGTGGAATAGATTGGATGTAAATTTTTTCCCCTTATAGAATGGGCTCGAATTTTATTTATAATTTTGGTCGGAAATTGAACTGTCTTTTTTTGTTAAAATATTTGTTATTTAAGCGGAAATTAAATAAATGGTCACACACACATACATCTGTACTGTATTTCCTTGTGTCGTGTGTTGCATATTTCACGCGATACCACACACAATGAAGATTGAAGAACAAATATTTTTTATCTCATATTTTCTTGTGTCGCGTCGTATACAAACACAATCCAGACTCGATATAATGAACATTTATTTACGTTAGTAAGCTTAGTCAGTCAACCTGATTATACACGTAACCTTAGCCCTACAAGCTTACATCCGAGTCTTCCAAAGCGATCGCGTATGTGTTGGAATAATTCAGACCTATATTGGTATGGCTACCTACTACACATATATTCATACCTATTATATATTACGTCAACAGCAATAGGACAAACGCCGAGGCAGTATTTGCACAATGTAATTTAGGGCTCGGCATTTCAATACAAAGCAACAGTAAGCTATTTACGGTATGCTAATAATATCAATATTACAATGTTTTCCTGTATATAACTTCTCAGGAATGCGCTCATAACAAGCATGTAAAAACACTTATTATTATGTTGGAATTTCCTTTCTTCGACTAAATTTTAATGTATATTTCTGGAGCTCACGTTTGTCCGTCTGGCTGTTTCTCGGTAAAAGAAAGAAAAAAATTATGTACGTGTGTATCAGTGATAACTGTGCGAATACATGAATTTGAATTTATCACACCTGATTTTCCTCGATTTAACTTAGTAAATTTGGTTGGTGGACAGATATTTGGAGGTGTGATTAAAAATAACACTTTAGTAAAGTAAATACGTAGACTATGCGAGTCCGATTGCGAATCAGTTACTTTTTGCTTATTTTTATCGACATATATTAACACAAGCACATTCAATCTATTCACTGGGCGTCTATAGCCTATCCTGTTACTGTTCGGCCGCATAGTAAAATAGTATGCTACTCTTGAAGACAAATCAATATTAACCAAGCCTCGTAGAAAGTTTTGTGAAAAACAGTTTTAATATATAAAAGCCCAGGAAAAAAAATATGTTAAATTTGCAAGTATTAAAATTGAAATTTATTTAGTTTTCTTAATTTTATAAAGAATTGGTCACCCTTTATAAATTTTTGGGTCACTCTTCTTATAGCCGTGATTTACTTCCACGTGTTTTTATTTATAAAAACATATTATCTCGAAAGAAAATAGTACTCGTCGCCAAATTATGCAATTTCCAAGCAGGCTGTAGATGAAGTGTCTGGATTGAAATGGAAAACTTGATTAATAAACACATGCATTTAAGTATAAACACTGATAGATTCTCTGAGAAAGTATTTCATAATAAAAACTTCAGGCATGGAACAAAATGTTTTGATTTCGCAAAAAGTTTTTTGCCCCAAATCCTAACTTTGATACCTTTCTAATCAAAATGAGCTACCTTGAAGCTTGCTTTAAGGTAAACTTAACAAGTATTCTAGACAAATCGTAGAAACACTTAATAATAATTTATTCAAATTATACTCGTGAGTAGAATTCTTCTAGAGATACAAGATAGAGATTTCAATATACATTTCTTGAATTTTCAACTTAAGTGTGTATTTAAAAAAACCCCAGCTGAGAGCTTGTTTTCGTAGCTTTTATGTACACAAATACTGCATACGATGAGTCACAAGTATAAACATAATGTATTAAAATTCCCAATTATAAAAAAATTCACTTCAACTAACAAACCGTAATTTTCAAGATATATTTTCTTACGTCGGTCTTCTATCAATATGAAACGTTCATTTTAATTCTGAGCTCCATTTAAATTGCAAACTCGTAATTTTAAATTCTAAATTTTATATCAAGTTCCCGGTTGCAACAGTTCTTGCGTTAGTTATGAATTAAGTCGGCCTTTTGAATAAAGATCAGCGGTCAAGCTTTTTTCGTTGTTATATAACTTCATAGCGATTTTGCTTGTGACTGGATTTTTTTCGTTTGTTTAATTACTGATCTATAGATAAGAAACACAAGTTAGACCTGTATTTTCAACTTGGGATGTGTTATAACTAAAATGGATATTTGAAAGTAACCAAATACCGCATTTTATTTCAAAAAAGCTTTCGTTCGTGTCCATTGCTACCATATTAGTGAAAAAAAATCCGGTATAGATTTCACTTCAAATTTTAAATTATTTTCTAGCTAATTAATGTCAAATCGTATTCAACTCGAAAAAGTGTTTGGTTTGTGATGGTTTTTGATCTTAACTATATAAAATGATCTTTTTCGGTGTAAACTATGTAACCTACACAATTCCTAATAGAGACAAATGAGTTTCCAAATATTCTTAAGTCATATAAATGTTTAATATCCAAAAACTATACAATATCGTTGATAGGAAATACCATATATATATATATATATATATATATATTTATATAATGGTATAGTTTAATACATACAATGAAGTTGAACCGCCATCGAGTAGTTCAGTGAGTGAATTTTATTATAATCATCGTGTAGTTAGTTACTCGGTTTTAGAAATCACTAATAACCTTATCTATAGAGGTAAATGTATATTATTAATAATACAAATAATACATACTCACACAGTAACATATCCAATGTATAATACTATACATTACAAAATATTTAAGTGTAATGTAAAACATCATCCGTTATACGCTTTCTTTATTATTATTTATTATTTCTCTGCTCCACACACTACAAAATGGTGTATAATGTTGTTACAGAAAATATAAGTCCTCCAGTTCAGAAAACTTGTTATTCATCATAATTCATGCTTCATGTTGTCTACGATGGCTAATGCATTATACACTGAGTGTTTTTAATGTTATATTTACCTCACTTTATTTTACATTTGTTTAGGGTATTGTACGACGCAAAAACGGATCGTTCATGGGATCACGTCGTCGGTCGATTTTGATTTTTGGATGAAATTATTAAACTAAATAAAAATATTTTGACAAGTTCACCAAATGAAAATGCTCGCTATTAGGACAATATCGTCAAAAAGCACGTAAATTAGATTGTAAAATGCAATTAAATAACTATTCAATTAAATAATCACAGGAAAATGCAATTAAATAATCTTAAGTACTTATCGACATGGGTGATCGAGGTAATATATAAAAGTTTTATCGATGGATCGGTTTTTGCCACACTCAATCAATCAGGAAAAAAATGCGTTTTACGAATGTGTGACGATGTGTGAGTGAAAGCAGTTGATCGCAGTCGAGAGTCTCACATTCCTATGAAGCAAATTGAGAAAGAGAGGGCGAGCAGGGCAGAGCAGTCGCTTAACTACAAAGCGATCGAAGTCGATCGAGTTAAAATAGAAGTCTCTCGCTCGGCTAATTTGTTGTAAAAATACATTTGTTTTCAATCGAGTGCGTTATTATTACTCTGAATTACTACGATCAACATGTATTACGGTGGAGGCCAATTAAGCAAGCGGAGAAGCACCTTACAATTTCATCCAAAACAGAAAAATACCTGGAAACATTTACATATGGAACTTGGTCACAAACGAATCGGACTTGATCGTTTTATTGTTGTGTTCATATTGTATTATGTTATATACTAAGAACTCTTTGTGGTTGCAAGATGTATGATATGTGCGGGAATAGGTATCTTGTCGTATTTCAGTAACATTTCATATTTTTCATTTAACAGGTATCCTTAAATAAATATTTTAGGATAAAAACCGCAGAAAAGTATCTCCGAGAGCAGAAATTCAGAAGTAAAATTAATTAACAAGTAAAATACGATTAAATGCTGCAAAAACAATAGACGCACAAACATGAGAAACACATTAAGATATTTTATGTACTTTAATTAATTGTTTCATGGTTCTAAACATGGAAGTTATTGAATTAGCAAAGGGAAATGAGACATTTTCCTTGTAAATTTCATTGTTACAAAAGTAATTAGACGTTATATCCAATAGAATCTCAGTGTTAGGATGGGAATGGCATAAAGAATTTTGACTGTTTAGCAGAATATGAAGCAAGATACGACTCGACTATGTATCTAATATTTAGCATAATAAAAACGGAATTCTTTCATTAAGTCGTTTACGATTACGTTTACGATTTAAAATGTTTCAGTTTTTATGAATAAAATATATGAGGATGTATATTAATTTGAATATAGTAAACAGTTTATAGCCACCATTGGTTATGGACATTTGTCTCAAATTATTTGTGTTCTGAGATGATTAGGTAACCCGATTAGTAGTGACCTTAGGGTCACTATAGTGAGCATTAAATGTATAGCACCAGCTACGAATACCGGCCTACTTAAACATGTGATTAACAAATAATTATACTCGAGGTCATGGCACTTACGGTGTCTAATTGTTTTTTATCTATTATTTTAATTAGCAAATCTCCGTGAAAATCTGCTATATCACCAAAAGACAACATTTTTTAAAGCTTCATAAATATATTATTTAATAAATTTATCACCACAAAATTGTTACTACGATGATGTAGTTTGATACTAAGTAATTTCGAAACATTAGAATGCAGAAGGTACAGAGACATCAATCTTAAAAATATTATTGTAATGTAACTTTAAGAAAGTTTTAAACTTGATCAATATGTCTCAGATAACGCTATGACTATAAAAAAACTTTTGCTTCAAATATTTCATTCTATTTTCACTCAGGACTATTGGTATATTTCGAGCTACTAAAAGAATATAAGATATTACAATATCAATAAACAATCTTATTATAAAGATCTTTAAGAATATTGGAATAAAAATACTTTTTCAAAATTCAGAAAATACTTTTTTATAAAGTAATCTTGCACATAATAGAACTCGCGTTGGTCTTGACACTTGGTTTGTAGGCTGAAAGTCTTAATTTCCTCTATCATGAAAGTACAACTACACAGTAAGCCCTCTACTAAAGTTCTGCCAGTCGTTGAACTTGTTTCACCGACGTCAATCAATCTATGAAACGATCCATTAAATTTAAATCGTTGGGAAAAAAGACTTTATTTCGGTTTCGTAGTCAAATTTCAGAAATATACTCCTTACAATTTCTTTACGTCTGTTTATCTAATCTATTCATATGATATACACATATGACATACACAGCTATTGTCATAGAGTGGCCCGGAAGCTCCCTTGTCGTGTATTGCCATAGGAAATAAGATCCAAATTTCCGCTAGATACTTCTTTGCACACAACGATTTTTTTTCTAATGACACTTTTTTGTTGTAGGAGAAAGCATATGGATAGTGTTTGCCAAAACACCTTCGACAGCCATCGAGTACCGTGTCTGGAGAAACCAAGCTAAATAAGAAGCACCAGTGTCTCTCATGCAATCTTTAGCTCCGGCCCAATATGCTCGTTCAGGGTGCTCTTAATGTTCCTATACTTTCTTTGTATTCTATACTTTCTTTCTTCTTAGTTATACTGAATGGACGTTAGGCGTTTTATTATATTCCTTCTCATGACACCGTCTGTCGAGTAATCGGTTTAAATAAAAACGTAGTAATGTCAGTCAGCTGTCAGACAATCTAATATTGCAGGACTTAAAAATGTAATGATTAATTGGAAAACGTATAATACCCGAAGTCTAATTGGATGGTTGCAGTGTTCGTACAAATTACTTTTTCATCGTATACAAAAGGTCCATTATCCACTCAAATTAGTTCCCCAAGAAAGTCATTAATATTAATCAATGTTTGAAAGGCTCGTTGTGCGGGTAAAACATCAAACCGAAACGAGTTTAAGCTGTATATATAGGTATCTTTCATCAATTAGTTAAACCTCAAACCGATGAAATGTTGACTAATTTCCAATTGTGGATTATTTTAATGTGACTTATTCAACAATTTTCAGATCCTGGATGATATAATTAATTGACTATTGCATTTAGAAAGTTAAGAACAGACCTCATCAACAGTCCGACTGCTGTTAAAAACTTAGAGATAGAGAAACGATCGTACTTAAAGACCGGGTTTGCCTCCTTTGAAATATGAAATTTAAAAGTTATATTCATCGTCATCTTTACAACCCATAATTGTCCCACAGGGGTCGAGTCCTCACTCACAATGAGAGAGGTTTATGATAATAGCTGACAAACGAGCAGACGAGCCACTTGATGGTAAGTGGTCATCGTCGCCCATGGACATCAACAAGACCAAAGGTATCACTGATGCGTTGTCGGCCAGG
>DWPT01000391.1:0-25040 GCA_018251895.1 Agathymus mariae mariae
AAACTAGTTTTATTTTTTTTATACCCGAAATATGCAGCAAGTTGTAGGGTGCCTAATACTTTTGGCCAAGGCTGTATATTATATTCTAGATAAAATGAGTGGTACCGAGCCGGGTAACATCCAAGAGAACGAATTAGGAGCCTTTTCCGTTGTGCAGCAAAATGTACCATAAGCAGAGAAGGTTAGCTTGTGCCCAAGGATGGCTTCCCCTTACGTCTCAAATTGTCCCCCAATTGTAATAGTTGTTAAGTTTAATGTGCGTCTGTGAACGCAATGAATGTTACAATTTTGTTAATGTGTTCATAGATAACATTTCACAAATTAGCTCTTACCGTTTCATTTAAGCACATCACAGCTAGGCCTAATGATTGGGCTGTCCACTCTGTCATGTCAATTGACTGCCGACCATGTCCATGCATTTATGATTTCGCTTCCGTACTTATTGTTCTACATTTAGACGTCGGCTTCAAACAATTTTGACATTTGTTTCATGAGCATTACAGATGATATTCAAAATATTGGCATAACCTGTTTATTCGCAGTGTTGATTGGCATATTAAAGTTTGTGAGTTTACCATAGAGGACGTCTTCATTTATATACACATAATTTAAAGCGAATAAATTGTTAAATATTAAGTGGGGGAGACCGGCAAGCATTTTCTATCTCCTAAAGAATAATAATAACTCGAAGCGTTAAATTATTTAAATTCTTCATAAATAATATTATATAAATATTCGCAATAAAGTGAAATCAATCCATAGAAATGCTCTGGTCCGTAATTCAAAGCTAAAAAATATAAATGGTTGATCATAGTCCCAAGTTCGTCAAAGAACTAACGAAGGACGACGTTCGTCAAGGACGTACACGTTAAAGATGTTCATCTTAGATGTCAGCAAATTTAAGTACTTTCCTACTAATGTTATGCATACAGGGTGCGAATTTAGCTAGCTAGTTAGACGGGCTTCACGGGAAGATAATAATATGAATAATAATATTAACGACTTAATAGTAATACTGATAATACAATCTTTACTCAAAGCCCTACCACCAAGCAGGCTGGCGTCAGTCGCCTCTTACGACACCCTGTTCTGCCAGCATGGGACTGGGGGAGTATTCTAGGCCGCCCCAATACGACCGAAAACTTGTAACAAAAAAGCATGCAATTATTTATTCATTCAACATATTAGATTTTTCAAGAAATAATTTTCTCGAACAGGTCGTTATGAAATTTTATTAGTTGCTTATAGACAGCCCTAATTATTAAGATAACTCGGTTGCATTATACACTCCCTGTGTAGATTCCTTACACTGGAAAATGAGAGCGTGTCAAGTATCCATTCGTGTCAAAACGCTCAATATCGGTAAGAGCCGTTAATATGTATTATGATTTTTTTTATCAGCAAGCAAAATAATTTTGAGAACAGTTAGTAGTAAAATCTACTTAATTTTTACAATTACTCAATCTCTCGTACGTTCCTATTAATTTTCATTAAATTACTGTTGTTTATTTGAATTTTATGTAAAGCGTATCGATTTCATAGAAATTCATAGATCACTGGTAATTTTTTTTAATAATGTCGATTATACGATAATTCCACGGTTACAAAAGGGAACTTCGGGTGTGTTTAAAGAAGTACTGTTGGTACTATCATCTTTTCTATTTTATAAGCTCATAATACGTACTATAGAGATAATTATATATGCATAGTAATATCACGATACGCACGTGCGTATTAAGTTCTTACACGCACGTAATAGCAAGGGTGTAACAAGGTCGTGTTGAACAATGGAATTCTTCTCGCATCATTCGTAAGTTTGTACTGGGATATATAGATGTGACGGCGTCAACAAGCAACAACAAAGTTATAAGCACGGCGGTGCTTATACACCAAAATTATAATTATATATATTATTTTATTATTATACAGCAAGAGTGTGATCATTATTCGTAAATATATTTAATGTCAAACAAAGAAAAGTTTTCGGGATGCAAAGTGCTTCACTGCTCAACTTCGAATTCACCTGCTTGTGGTGAACAGCGGAAGAAGAAACTTGCTGGTCTCATCTGTTGGACCCTGTATAACTCAGTTTATTTCTGATAATGCTCGGGCATGATGCCAGAGTTCTTTACCCTCCTGGCTAGCTAGCACCCTCCTTCTTGTATCAACCGTGAAATGGTTTTACCGTATCTTCGTTGCGATGTGAAATAGCCCGTTAATAAACGGGTTCCTCGCTTGTTCTTGGTATTGTGGATGACCATGATCAATGATCCACGTTGCTCGTTTTTCCGTTATTGACACCAAAAAGATATCCCTATACCGTGTGTCCTTAATATAAACACACCGAGCGTTTTGCTTTATGATCAAAGAAAATTAAACGACAAGTTGTTGACGTACAGACGAGTAGAAAAGTGGATTTTTGTTATCTCTCCATTACACAAGCTTTTCATCTTTCGACAAAATGCTTAACTTTTATTAGAGTTAAGCTTTTGAAGTAATATAGAACATATCAAAATCATAAAAAAATCCTATTAATGTTCCGAACAGTTACTGTAAACTGAGAAGTGCAAAAATATTTATGATTTATCGAAGGCTTTATGTTTTGAAAAAACTTTTATGGAGTCCTAAATTTAGCCAAGTTCCCTTTATGTAACAAAATCATAATTTGTTGACCCACTTCTCTATGATAAAATCATTAATATAAGCTAGACACAGTTTTGAACATATTTACTAAGGGTACTATAAAAACTGATCAGATCATGTCAAAGCTGATAATTTAATATAGACAACGAATACAGATTTGAAATTATGTATTTATGTTACGGGGACTTTAAATTTAAGGTTTGTAAAATCTTTATACTTTGGAAATAATATAACAAAATTAAATCCCAAACATAATTATACTTTTAGGTTTATCACTTATCAAACTCGGGCCTCAAGAGAAGTCAAAATTTATGTATGGTACTTATCTACATTCGAGGAGATCACCCAATGGTAAAAACAATATTAATTTTGTTTGTCTTATATTTGAACCACGAACTCAACATATGTCGAGTACCATTATCATAATCAAAATATAAAAACCAGAAGCGCAGGCGGACCACACTTTGACTTGCACTCATTACCTCATAGCGCGGTTGCACGGTCCATGAACTCTAATGAACAATTACAGACCCTAGTTCCTACTCAACTCTAATGTGTCTACTATCCTGGTACTTGTAACATAGTGAGGGCAAGTTTTAGTAACAGATAGATAGGATGTATTAAAAAGCCACTATCCAAAGTTCAGAATTATGTGCGCCTCAGTCATGGGAAAATATAACTTTATTTATGTAATTTACTATATTACAGTACTTAGAGTATGTGAAATTGACTTTAAAATCAGATGTATTCTTAAACACACCATTTCACAGTCACACCTGCTGAGTCAAATTTATTACTTTTAGATTACCTTCTGCATGTACATAAACTCACAAAGTTCACACTCTCGGATTGTATTATCATTAAAGATAAATATAGGTTATATATACATTCATAGAAAAGGCTAAGTAAAATGCATCACGGTACAAATTTTATTAATCAATTAATTATATCTTCTTACCAAAGTTATGTACCCTTTTTGCTCCAGATTTATATTTATGATATTTGATATTATGTCCTTTAGCTAAATATTCATGATAATGATATAATTATTAAAATAATTATTTAGACGCCTAGAATTCGATTCAATAAAAAAAAGTAATAGATGTATTGCATTCACACACACATACATCACATACAGGTGAAGTTATAAAGGATGTAAAATAGTTAAACGGTCCGAGTAATTTTGTTAAATGAATAAACTGCCACAATTTCAACATACATATATCTACTGTCAGTATTCATCAAAAGCTACATAAGTGTGAAGCTGACATTAGTCAAGTTTCCCCTCGTGTCTCATACTGTGGCTCCACGGTCCATGAACTTTAACGAGCAATTACCGACCCTAGTTCCTACTCCAACTTAATGTTTCTGGTATCACCAGGACACCGCCGGTTAGGCTTCTAAAGATTAAAAGCTTTCGCGAATAAATTGACGTTAATGGCGTAGAAACAGCTTAATTTTCAAGAGAGATTACCTTGTTGTAGTGAATAGATTTATGTAAGTGCTTGTAGTTTTGTAATTGTAGGTAATGTTAGCTTGCACATATTGATACGTCTTTTAACTAAATCGTTTAATAAGTACACAATACTAAGGGTTATACCGTTATACATTCGCTAGTAAAACAGAACCTTTGTTGCATACCTCGCATTTATCTGTCTTTTACACGGGCTTTATTGCGGGATATTTTTTAACGGTCGATATAGAAAAATAACAGCTTGTGGTTGTATAAAAAAAATATAATTCTAACCAGTAAATATCCAATTGCTGGATTCGAGTCACCTCTCACAATGTAAGGAGTAAATGTAACAGTCCATCGTGTTAGCAAATTGCTGCTTATACATGATTTTGGTAACGGATTTTAAAATATCATTAAGAAAATGGTTATATTTTATAGCCGTTTATGGTCTTCAACGACTCTGACAACATTGCAATGGTGAAGAAAAATGAGCAATTCGTTTCTTAATTTACGTTATAGTGTATAGAAAATGTAGATGTATGGGCAACAAAAATTACTGCTTACTTATTAACATAATTAAAGTTTAATAGGAAGATACATTGATTCAGTCACCATTGGTTCTGGCCCTGTAGTTACTGTAATGTAAATAAAAAAATATAATGTATCTACTTTTGTGCATGATACAAAATATTAATTATGAATACTCCAGGTGAAACGTAATCTTTAAGTTTAGCGTAAAATTGTAATTTACATTCTTTGGATACCTGTGACGTTATAAGTACCAACGTTGACCTAGTATCTACACGTACTTTACATTCTTGTGATAAGATCTTAACGTTCCTGTTCAAAACACTATGTTATTCCGTCATGATAACGTCAACACAAAGAATTTTATAGAAACGAATCTATGATTAATATAATACGCAACCCTATATTAAGGATTATTTTTAAAATATTACTCAGTTACGTACAACATGAAAAATATTTTAGCAACCACGATAAAAGTGGTTATCCGGCGAAACGGCCGGTACTGAGGTTTTTTATTGTTTTAAAACGGATTAAACAACAAGCAGGGAGATTTTCAAAACAATCCGGTACGTTGGCTCGCCGCAAGGGGGTTGCCATGGTTACCGGTGAATTTTGAGTTTCATTGAATGTACGGTAACAAATTGTGGTGCCACTCAATACAAAGTGACGATAATTTAGAGAGACTTTGCATAGTTTCTAAGTTGAAATTGTGCACTCGAATACTTTACAAGTCTAATAACAGCTGGGTGTGTTTGTACAAAAGCTTACTTCACTGTGCTTCGGTTATTACTTTTTTAATGTGCGAAACTAATACAGTACCTATATTATCCATGTATTTCTTTTTCGTAAGACGAAATTTCAAAAATATTATCAATATTTTCAATCATTTTTTATTTTAAAGTTTTTCATGTCTTAAGTAGTATATTTGTATATTTTGAACAACAGTTCAATGTATTAAAACGACATTCTCTATTTCTGTTATTATAAGTAAGAATTGTACATATTAAATAATTTTTTTGTTATAAAAATATATTATTATCGTGCTCCGCTATGCCGAGCTTAAGATACTAAATCTCAGTCTGTATCACGTAACGAATATTCTAGCAAAGGAAATTTAAATTTGTTCTTTAAAAATAGGATCTTCAAAATGGTCTCGAGTGGGGAATCTAGAGCACCTTTTTTGCACGTAGCTGGTTACAGATGCAAATGATCCTTCTTTCGTATGCAGAAGCCACACGTTGGGTTAAGCTTCTACACGGCGAGTACGCATTATTTCAATTTAGTTCTTATTTTTGGGGGTATAAGGTGTAAAATATTTTATAGAAGTTTGCTTTGAAACTTATATACTTCGATGTTGATAATTCTCGCACCTATGTCGTAGATCAGAAGGTTCAACAACACACGTTGACGACTGATATCGACGGTGAGACCTGACCGTGCCCAAAACGTATGCAATGTTACGTGAATGAGGTCTGTGGGGTTAAGTTATGAGTGTTATTTTAAATCTTATTTCTCCCCCGAAATATTTATGAGACCCGCCTCCGGTGTCCGTTTTGAACCTCGAACAACGACTACTCATTTTTGTTTTGAGTAAGAGTAATTGTTCGTTTTACATACAAGATTATACCTTGGAGGCATAAAGTAAGACGCGTGTTTTTTTTTAATAAATCTGAATATTTCCGAACAAGATATAATCGTCTAAGTTAAAAGAAAAGGCGTAGCATCGCAATCTAAGTTTTAGATACTGCTGTAATAAAATTTTGTCAGAAAATTAGTTTAAAATTAACTCGAGTAGTTTGCAATAAAGTCGAATCGAATGCCGCATGAGCCTCTGTATTTTGTTATTGTGAAATTTTGTAACACTATTATTAACAATAGACATGGTGAAGGTAAATATCTCGAAGACACTTATTCGTGAGTTCTCCATGATGTTCTTTAACACATGAACATGTTTGCTTGTTTAACATGCATTTGGGCAGCGCGATGAATTACGACCTAAACTTTATCCATCTCATTTTGCAAAGGATACCTTAGCTCAGTAACAGGAGCGACTCAGACAGCCGCCTAGCCGTGGCGGCCTTAGAAGTTGCGAGGTCATATGTGGCACAAACCTAAGGCTGTTTTGCATTATATTTAAATTAGCAATGATATAAGACCGTTTTTAACCACAACTTAAAAATCACCATAATTAAATCAATTCTCTCGGAATAAGTTGCTCACCATAAACAATATTTTTTTACTCCGAAACCTATCTTAAACTTGCACGAAGTGATAAAGCTTAACCAATCACAATAACGTAACACGTGAGCTTTTGTACTTGTACGGGTATCCGTGAGGCCTCCGTAGACGCGAGGACTTGTAGTAGGCCATAGACATTGTAGCCGCATAGCCAATGGTAATCCTCTTCGTCATTCTCCAAGACTCATCTAACAACCAGCAATCCATATCGTTATTAAAATGAGGTGATGTGATTAAAATAACAGCACGAATACAAAAATAAAATCCTACTTTTTTTCTTATGGTAAATATTATTATATGTTTATAAGATAAACACTTTATCGTCACCTTCCCAGTTCCCTGTATCTTGAAGTGTACTAGAGACATAACTGCTTGCAACTGTTCATGTTTAATCAATGAATTTATTGGAGTTAACATGAACTGAAAGGTAAGCATAGAGTGGGATTTATGTATACGGAGCGTACATAGAATAACCTAACCAATAAACCGTTAAACCAATAAAATAATAATTCCCGAAAATATTACTTACTAAGCATACTTTGTATAACTGTCCTGAATCTAGATCTAATAATGAATTATTCAAGATTAGATAATCATATCCGTTTAATAAATAAGATTGGATTGGCGCCGTAATAAATTAAAAGCTGTTTATAACCTGTATTTGATAATCACTTAATATTCTCAAAGTTATTTACTGCTGATGCAATGATTAATATAGTTATTATAATTTATGACAATAATGACATATATATTATGCAACTAATCCAATACCAAGGAATATATTTAGACTCTTTTCTGGGATTCAAACAAATGAGGCGTCTCAATCTAGTACCAGAAGTAACAATGAATTTGCGGCCGATATTAAAATATGATGCATGAATTGATTTTAAATTATAGATCGTAGATCGTTGCTACTATATAATTGTTTGCTTATCATTTTTAGTAGAAAACCGTATACATCTCCGATCTTAGAGCATTTTTAATGCCCTGTGGAAATGTTATCACTCTTTAATTATCGGAATACATAATATAAGAAAATCCTAAATATTTAAATTTCGATTTGTAAGGTGTAATTTTATCAGCCACAAGAAGAATAATCTTGAATCTAAAGTTTTATAATTTTCTAAAAATCTCTAGTTGTAAGTACCCTACGTCTCGTACTAGTGTGTGAAAGAGATTAACGGTTCGGATTCACTTCGGCTTTAATTGTTCAATTCAGGTAACGTGTTCTATTGGCGACCGTTCAGCTCGACTCGAGTTTCGAGAGCTCTCCACAAGTGAGTGAGCGAGGCGAGATTGAAATCGGAAGATTGAATAATAAACAAGTACAATATTTAAAAATATTATAAAATATAATACACAGCAGACGTTGTCTTATATGTTTTATTGATAATAACTTGACTATGACATCCAGTATTGAATTTAACTTTGGTCATTATGACAAAATAAATATTATTGTCTAAATATAAATCGATTTGGTCAAGTCGTTCTGAAGATACACGTATAACTATAAAATGCACAACCAATTTATTCAATTCAATTTTATAAGTAAAATATTTTATTTTAAATATTAAACAACGCACCATGAAGATTAGCTGGCCTTATAGAGAGCACTGTTCCCATCTCTAGTCAAGTTAGCCATAATACTATAAGATCAGTCCATTCCACGCCTTAAACATGCGCAATAAACATCACAAAACTGTGACAGGATGAAATCGTTGATATATAAGAGGGACATCTACATTGAATAGATTTATGGCAATCGTGAAGGATTAAATTTTCAAGATCTTTTCTAAAACGCAAATGCACAATGCTGTGGAACAAACTTTTAAAGTATTCTCGTAGCGTTATGAAATGAGGTACTTCAAAAAAGGGTTAAAAGAGTTTTTCTTCAGGGGTTACATTGGAAAGCCCTTTTTCATAGACGACGATGATCACTTATCATCAGTTTGTCTGTATGCTTGTTACTCTGTCCTTGAGGCCACATATAAAAATGTATGTCATAGGTATCAAACTACATAAGTTTATTTTATATTTAGACATGGTAGGTAATTTGGGTAAGTAAATTTTAACCAGCAAAATTTAAAATTTAAATTTCGATTTCATCATTATCCTTTTAACAATCCATAAATATCCCGCTGCTGGCTTCAAGTCTCCTCCCGTAATTTATTGTGTAAAGTTCATAGTCTACCATGCTGGCTGTGTGTGAATTTCTCCCTATTATTTCACCTTGAGAATATTATGGCGAAGTCTTAGGTATGCAGATCACCTTACGATGTTTTCTTCAGCAAAGTAAGTGATAATTCATTCCTAATACACTGTAATCCAATATACTACATGTAAGTGTAAACATGAAAATTAGATATATATATATATATATATATATATATTCGAAGCTCGATTTATGCGAGAGATCAGCGTTCAAAGTAGCAGCAATAACCTACTTTATGTTACGATATAACGAAATATGTATACTTTATATTGTTTATACATTAAAGTGTGTATTTATAATTATTGAAGAGTAAATGATTTTTTATTAAAAGTCTACAGTGCAAAACTTCAAAACCGTTTTTAATTTTTCAACTTCATGAAATTAATTTATAAATTTTCTCTCTCAAAGTTTGAGAACGGATAACTATTTTCTAATAGTATTTTCATCATACACTGGCGAGGAAGTTGGACGTTCAAGTCCAGCTTGTGAAATAAAATGAAAAAGTTTAAATAGGAAAAAGTGAGTGCAGTTGATAGATAGTGATAAAAGGAGCAGGCAATTTAACTTTTACCCCAAGGGAGGCCACTTCAAGCTAGGCATACAGGAAATTATGTGGAGTTTCAACTTTTGGTGTAAAAAAACATGGTTTCTGAATTCCAAAATCAGGGATGTAAATGTAGGGCCGGAGATTTATATATATTATTCTACAAATAGTAAAATTATCGTTTTGAAACTCACCCGCTAATTATTTTATGACACAAAGTGTTTCTCTTTCTGAATCTTTGTTTAGAGTTAAGGCATCCCTCATCAGGCATTAGTCACTTTTATAGTAAGGCATTCTAATTTAATTATCAGATGTGATAGATTCCATTTACTAACGAAATCATAAAAAAGATAATCTAACTGTAAGTATTCACTTTTGAATACCGTGTTCAAAACTAAATTTACTAAAAAAAACATAATAGTTCTGTCATAATTTACATATCTCCAAAGATTTGATTTGAAAGTTACAATCTGTCACATCATCCCCCGAATCAAGAATCAATGATAAATTTCGTGCTAGCATCAATGTAAAAGCCAATCTTATGTCTACCCACTTAAGGTTCATATTATTTCACATTGTTATTTTCAGCTGGGTCCAAAACCAGGAAGAAACTCTGATATGCAGAGCGTATGAACGCAAACAATGCATCCTTTTAATTTTCTACATGCTTCCTTAACAATGGGCCGTAATAGGTTCGCAGATGAGACGGCAACCCCACGCTTTGTTCTGGCAACACTGAACAATACCTGCTGCGATGATCTTGCACTATCACCAGCGTAATGGTTTTTTGTTTGGTGTTGCCTACGCGAAGCAAACGCTTGTGTGTATTTGAAGCATGTGTATGTACGTGTATGAAATATTTTACAGAAATAAATACTTATATAAATAATAGTACACAAGTAATATAAAGTACTTATGGCTTGACACAAGCCGTCAATCAAAACTGTTCGATCATATAAAGTAACGTGAGCGCGGTTGGCCATTGGACTGGTAATCGTGCGTGGCTTTGTGGGCACTGTCGAGCCTCTGATGGCACATTATGACCTCTCATCCGATTATGGTATTAACCGATGTTAATTTAACAGCTGCTATCTGGATAGCAAAATGTGTGCGATGTAACGAGGTTTTCGGGTGGATTACAAATTTCGCCACTCGAGTCGGCTACTAACTTCTCAATCAAATGGCACTGGAGTACCGTGGAGGATTACGAAAAGACAATCGTGCCTTATAGCTAACGGTTGAAACCATAAAGTAGGAATTACTACACAAGTTTACAACGAAGTATACTCATATACCATCAACATACATCGCACGGTTTTCTTCAATATAGATTAACACTGATTATAACTTAATTGTTCTACGATGTTAAATAATTCTTTAATGTGAAACAACTTCTCTGATATTCAACTTAGTAATCAAGAAAAACAATAAACGTTAATTTAGTATATTATTTTAAAGTATTAGTAATGATATTATTATATTCTTATTATTATCTACTTATTTATTGGTTTCATTTATTTTTTGGATTCATAACATTAAATCTGGCAACACTTACAAACATACCGCTATAACTTTCATGCTTGCGGCGTGAACATTTTATGCGTTTCCACGTGGCTCCCTCGACTAATAATTTTTACACTACGAATACACTACATATAGAATATCCTTGTATTGAAGTGGCAACGGATACTCCACATAGCTCAAAGAGTGATTGAATATATATTTTGAATACCATATAATATTAGGCCGACATGGGCTATTTAAGAACCGAAAGACCGAAAGATTATTTTAACCTTTTATCCTGGAACTTGGCATTACGGATCTGGCAATACTAACCTTATTTCATTCTCTACTAGCTAACTACTAAGCTAAACAGACATGCACGAAGGGCGAGCAGGTTTGGAAAGTTTATTTGTAAATAAGTATACATATATCAACATACATAGACATACCTATCCTACACAAATATAGAGGTATATTTACGTCCGAGATTAAAATCCTAGTGATATAGTCAAAGATAAAGTGGTTGAACTTTGAGCTTGTTTTTAAATGTTTTTTAATCAGCTGGCTTATCGATACCATCGGGAAGTGCGATATTCAGGGCAGCCTAAGCTGTGAAAAAAATTGTGATAAAACTATATATATAATATAGAAATTAATTTAAATCTAAATAAATCCAGAATAAAATAAAACAACCTCATCAATAAACTTTCCCTGGTAAATGATTACTGTCGTCGTAGCTCTATCTTACTAGGGACCGACAAATGGAATACGCGATTTATCACTTGTCTAGCTTTTAAGGCCACGTATCTAATGTTGTCGGTATCAGTACTGATTTGGGTTTAACTTTCACACGCGTAACTTACGCAATATCGCAATCCATTTTCTTTCGTTTTTAACATAGAACGCTGAGAGTCCTCATATGTATCAATTCTTATACATGTATTTATCTGGTAAGCCAGATTTTATATATAACATGAAAATCGCGATGTTAGCAGATTGAATGAAATTAAGCAGTTTTTATCAGAAGGATTAGGTAATACAATTCCATATTCAACTTTAACCATATAATAATTATTAATGCTAGTATTTGGTTTCGTCTAAGAATGAAGGTACTAATCAGGTTAGGATTTCACCAGCGCCAAATTTTGAGACTTTATTTTTATGTTACTAATCGACCAAAGAGCAGACGAGTCACCAGATGGTAGGTGATCACCATGGCCCATAGACTTCAGCAACACCAAAGCTATCACCGAAGTGTTTGTTATTCTTTAGGTTTTCGAACGCATAAAAAATATCCGTTTGAATAATTACTGAACTCCATGTAATTTGTAAAATCCATACTAATACAAGTATTTTTACGTAGCCATATCTCTGTTCGCTGTTGACAAATGTAGGGACTCTTATTTGGAGATTCACTTAGTGATTCATGCGTGCATTCGCCCACATGTTCACTTAGATGGAGGCGTTTACTTAGAGTTGATTTTGACTTTAAATGGATGCGTATGTCATGGCTAATGTGGTCACCGCTAATACAAACATGTATCTATAGGCTAAGCCAGTTTTAACTAAGTATAACAGTAAAGAACCGTTTCGTATTTCAAAAAGATTGCTACTGAGTAACAATGTTCCAATTTTGTTATTTTTGTAAGTGTCAAAAATATTTTGTTGTTGCCGATTCATTTGTACCGCTACTCTGTACTTATCTCGGTGTAGATATGTGATATACGCTGGTATGCATTCATCTTGCTGCCCACAAATTGGAGTAATATCTGCTGTTATTAACATTATATAAATGCGTTATGGTATATATAATAATAAACGATTTAGAATGTTTTGTTAACGATGGTTAAAACCTTACAAAAAATTACGTAGTACCTACTGTCTTTTTTACCTTCGTCTCATTTCCTGGCCGACAACGCATCAGTGATACCTTTGGTTTTGCTGATGCCCATGGGCGACGATGACCACTTATCATCAGGTGGTTCGTTTGCTTGTTTGTCGCCTATTACCATAAAAAAACGTAGTTAAAATCGAGACTAAAGAACAAGGATGGAGAATGAACAATTTTGTACTAATTGACAGAATATGTCAAAGAGTCTGACACCGTAATTTGGATAAACATACAAGCGATAAAATACTTTTGTTTCACACGACGGACGTCAAAACAAACCTGTGGGAGTAGAATTTTTCTGTATCAATATTATTAAACATTCGTTCAAAATAGAACACTATTCAGCTTTTATGGTTGCAGTAACATCTAACAGGCAATATAGCATTCTGTCTGAGCTGTGTGTGAAGCTCCAGCTATTACAGGGAAATGTCGGTGCTGTTGTAGGCGGGTGAGATTGAAATTTATGGGCATTCCCGCGAATATCTGTGCTAGTTAATGACAGCCATCGATGTTAGTTATCGTCTATGGTGATTCGACTAGTGTAGGGAAATGTATTTAGTATTTAAATGTCTCCTGGTACTGCAAAGCGTTCTTTGTAAAGTTATCGTTATTTATTTAGGTTGGTATCACTACATCGTCATGAAGTTGGTAGTGTCTTTGATATTATCCAAGCAAAAAATTTTGCTCAGTAATTCTGTTAACATCTCTCATTGGTTTTACTGTAGTCCAGTTGATGACAACGTAGCTCAGTTAGTAATGTTTCTGCTTGCCGGAAGAGGATCGTGGGTTCGTTTACCGGGGCAGACAAAGTCATTTACGTCGATATAATAATTTATTGGTCTTGGCCATTTACGATGTCATAATAACGAGTGTAATATTACATGCTACCAGCGAGACAGGTGATTTTAATGGGAGGGTGTCGGTTTTTTTTATTATCATTTTTATTTGCTTAATATTTTAACACTTTATTTATTCTTGGTTGTCGAATAGGTTTTTCTTTTTTAATTCGTGTTTCCAGATGTTCCAGATGTGTAACAAAAATATATGTCCTGATTTTGAATAAGTTTTATGAATTTCAATTTTGCACAGATGGTATAGGTTTACCTTTATCACAGGACCAATTTATCTACTGATTTCGAATTTATATTTATTTATAGGCGGAGAGAGGTGGAATTGTTTCACATTATAAGTAAAAACTAAATCTAGAGATCAAAACGAACTATAACAGAACCTAAACTTAAAAAAAAAACTCATAAGCCATACTACAACAATCTAACTAAGTTAATTCACGCAGTCAAATTAAAATTTTCTTCGATATTTTTCCTGGAAGTGTGAATTGAAACTAATTTAAATTAGTGGCCACAGTGAATGATCCATTTAATTAGTGCTGACACACATGCGTGTAAGATTACTCGAGGTTATCAGTTGCAGTCGCCACGCCACGCCATGTGTGCGCTGCGCTTCCTTGTGCTCTGAACACTCATCGATGTTGGGTGGATATTTTCAATATGAGATACTTAAATCTATATCGAACGAGTTTGACAGTCAAAATACTTGAAAACATTCCATCTATGTCCTCCAGGATTAAAAGTATATGATTAACTTTAAATAAATTTTATTTGTTTTCATCTGGTGATGTCAACATGTAGATATCAATCACAGCTTACCAGGTAAGGTGACAATATTAATGATAATAACAATATTTTTATGTGCATTTAATTGGAAGCTTTTTTAAACGTCCGAGAACATTTTAAATCTTTTAAAGTATTAAATCTGTGTTTAGGTGAAATTGATTGCAATATCGTAGTCTGAATTAGCTCTATATATTTTTAATGTTGAAGAATTAATATATAAAACTGATTATTGAAATTAAATTTTAAATACTGAAATTGAATGATATTTTATCGAATAGTTGCATGATATCGCCTCCCAAATTCCGTAAGGATCGTAAAGCTGTCGATGCGTCATCAGAGGCGTGCTCCAAGAAGTTTTATGGCCCGACTGAAGATCGCGCTCCATATATTCTTCGATGCGAATACGCTCTTTTCATCGATTTTAACCTGAGACGTGACTTTTGAGAGACAACCTAATGATATTCATTAATTATATTGAAATATTTTTATTCTTCAGCAATTTACATTGTTATAAAGTAAAGCTTAGTGGACGCTGGCTCTTATTCATGAGAAACACAAACGACTAGGTGTCATCGAAGCGTAGAAATTAGCTTGGAATTATCTTGTTAAATATCTGTAATTATCCAACAAGCAAACGAATTACGTTAAATATGTCGGTGATGATTTCTAGACGGATGTTGGCAGGTTTTACGTGATCATAGCCATATCATACTTGGTGTGGCATATTAAATATTTATTCTTCGATCTTGCAAGTTCTTGACTGTTACTTGTTTGCTGCGTTTTAACTTCCAACTCGTTGTATAAATAATCGTGGATTATTTCTAGGTCTTAAACCTGATGTCGAATAAGATAGATAACAAAATAATGCTTTCACATCTTGTAAGTCTAAGGATATATTCACCACGATATTACGAATTGGGAAACGATAAATCTTATCAACGTGTATTAATCGCGGTAATACTTCATACATTATTGCTCACACACACGAAAGAAACATGAGGCCGGGCGATAAGACGATTTTTACGAGACTTTGGCTTATTAAATTGTAAACATGAGATAAAGTTATTTATCAAACGGTCACGTGAACCTCTATGTATAAGCCTCTTTGTTGAATGACAATAAAAATAAATTTACCGACGATGTAAGTGATTCGTGAGACGTTTATCTTTACTTATGTTAGTATAAACAGAGGTCCATTGAAAAATTAACTGACCCTAACTATAAATCACTTACTGCTTCCTCTATTACTTGGCTTATCGTTTTTTAAAACTGAGGGCAGCGAGTACCGATAACACTCATAAATCACTTTAGTAACTGTTTTTAGAATTACATTGAGACCGTAGGATGCATTAATATTAATTATGCAAGTGAATGAAATATTAATTACCATTGTTATCGTAACAGTTAGTTAAAGATCCGTTTCGGTTTTGAACCAACAAAGTAAAGTTCATTTTCAATATTAGTATGTACTTTAACGCATCGTTTAGTCTTTATTTCTTTAAAGCCGATGTAATGAAAACGTTATACACTATTTCGTAAAAAGATATTCTGTAATTTTTTTTTTTCAGTAGTTACATTTGTGAAGGTACCTACGATGAGTGAATAAATTATTCATCTATTTACTGTGCAACGTGAGAGCATAAGTTACTTTTGTTGTTATACATGCTGTTAAGTATTAAATTATCTTCTCTATTTTAATCTCATAATAATGTTAAATTGAATATTTAAAAGAATATAGTGTCTTATTTGACAGACAGACATAGCGACTTTACCTTATATTATTTATAAATGACCAGAAATATTGGGAGTTCAATGTTCGATTGTCCTCAGATTTGTATAATTTTCTTGTAGTGTAAATTTGAAAACATTTCCTTCGTTATTACGACACTTGCTCTACAAATGTCCTTGTCATGGATGGAATTTGCGTATGCAGTAATTTCACCATCTAATTTGCCTTATATAATTACAGCCATAAAGGTTAACGACCTACCCGTCTAGTCTGAATTGTTAAATCCTTTTATTATGGATATAAAAAAAAAAATCAAATCGTCTCTATTCGTACTTAGGTATTATTATTTACTGAACAAGTTTTTATTAGGGGAACCCAGTAGCTGATTGGTAGTGATTGTGCTGCCAGGCAACTGGTTTCAGGTTTTATTTTCGGCTCGGGAGTTCAATATAAATAGTTCAATGTAGACCCAATAAATGTTTTTAAAATTAAAGTATTATTTAATTGTATATTATCGTTTCATTTATCAATCGCTATCTTACCGGACAGCGAGTCGCCATCAGGAACTTATAAATCAGTTGAAATAAACGCAATTACAACAGAAACGAGTACATGTAATTTACTTACCGTCTAAGAGTAATTAAGGCTTCGTGTAGATTCAAATTTACGTTCGACACAACATGTTTGCATAGTTGCCGGGGGAATAATTGCTCGCTCGCTTCTAGCTCACTGACTATCGTTTGTTACTGAAAGCATTGGATAAATGTACATTAAAAGATATATATTGTCGGAATAAATGTACCTCGATGTCCATCATCAAATCCCATTACGTCCCATTGTGGGGATCAGGTTCCGAGATGCGAAGGATAATTATTCCGGAGACTGATGTCAAGTGTATACTGACGGATATTTGTAATAGCAAATTGATCATCGAAGCGCTGTCCATCATGAAAGGAACGAGGAACTATCTTTTCTCAAAATTTTGAGATATTGGGCCACATTGAACAGAAGGTACATAATGCCAATTCGATTGAGCACCTTTCATAATAAAGTACCCAAAAGTTCAAGTCCCCAAGTTCCCAGGTCCCCAATTGCAAGTACCCAAAAGTCCCTAATGAATCAGTTAGTCATACAGACAGCAATCAAATGAATCCTATTGCAATTTGTGTATAAATAATGGTCCCTGCGAAAAAATTATGTCGTATAAGAACTTTCTTACTATAGACTACAGACATCAATAAATCTAATTGGCTTTTCAAGGATTCGGCTTCTTAAATTAATAGCGTTATTGTAAGGTGATAAAACAAAGCCTTCTAATTAATTTTCACCACAATGTTTTAGAAATTTCTTGGAGAAGAATACGATTCAATTCGAATCTTTTCGAGTCGGTTTTAATCTTGAAGAGTCAATTGATAAGTGGTTTAATTATTTTATTACCAGCAATTAGTCAGCGACTTTTATGATGTTGCTAGGGTCTACTACGAAAGGGTATTACTACGAAAAATAAGTACAAGTTTACATACTTCACATCGATTATAGTGTAAGTGATGTTATGTAGTATGTAACGTTGTTATGTTTACAGTTTAGAGGCGTAATATTGATAAAAAAACCGTTAATAACGCGCCATAACAGGCAAACACGATGACAAGCGTTCGCGTGACGATGAACACGTTTCAAGGAATCCTGACGATTTAAGTATACAACGAAGTATGGGAAGTTTATAGAAGCATTTCACCTTTACAAATTTTCGGTTCATAGATCAGTATCGTACCTTCTTCGTGTGGCTAACCCTCGGTTAGAGGTAATTGGATTTAGATTGGATCGAATTAGAAATGTTCTTGGTAGCTTTTGTTTTCGAGGAAATTACTTTTTGATGGGACGCATCAAAATCGAATTTTCCACAATCTGAACTTTTCTAGACGAACAAATGAAAATAAGGGGAATAAATGGAAAAGTTTTAAAGTAGCGTTAATGTTTGTTTTTCTTTGAAGCACACTCAATAGTTAAAAACATTTTATAAAATCGTATTATAAACTCAAGTAACAAAAGCCGATCGTTATACGTTTACAAAGCTTTATAGGGTAACTGGTGGCAATTATTTTGCGTAATGAGTTTAGTGTTGCAATAAAATTTCTAATTTGAATTCTAAATGCTATTTATGGACTACAAACAATATACTTGACATGGTTTATGGTGCTTGATCTGAATTCATTGCACTTTGGTATTTATTTAACGCACAGGTAAAGCTGATTGTAACATAATTTAGTAGTTATATACACGTGTATGAAGAGGATTAATAGGAAGTCAGAACGTTTATTGATTCGAATGCTCTGATTCCTTTGGGCGAGTTACGTTGGTATTACTTGTGCATACTCATGATGGTAACCGCTTATCATCAGGTCATCTACATTTTTCAAAAAATTAAACAATGTATATGACAAATAATGACATAGTTGTAGAATTGTTGAATATGTTCAGTACCATTCATCCAGCTCTTTGCTTCCGAAAACATTATTCTTATATACTCAATAAACGCATCAGAAACAATTTATTTGTCTGTTTTATACATTTTTCATACTTGCTCGCGTCGGTGTTCCCGGATACATATGATGTGGGAGTCTTCAAGAGGAGGGTAAATAGGTTTTTATAAGTTAGTGAGTTGAACATCTTAGACTTAACCACCTACCATCAGGTGGGATTGTTGTCAAGCATTAACTTATTTAAGGAAAAAAAACCCAAACCATTTAAATTTGCCCTTGTGTCAGTGTAATACCTACATAAATATATGTGTTATAGAGATTATGGTGCAGACATATTTTTGTCACACGTCAAACTAGGCAACGATTAAGATTAATAAATTACTCGTATCTTCAAAATTGTATGGTAGAATTAGGGTATGATGATTGCCATGTCATCATAATTTACTTTTAAATTCGAATCCCTAATACCGACAGTATTCATTACCGTGCACTTTTCATAAATGCACCGCGGAATGGTTTCATTTCATTCGAATAATACAGGAGGAGTTATTTCATGTATTATTTATTTACACATGAGGGGTGAGGAGCACGCTGTGAAATATTGAGCCAGGGCATCGTTACTCAGGCAAGTTTTGCCAAAAATATGCTCAGTATAAAACTTGTAGACCAATATTTTCTAGAATGCTCCAGAAAAGCGCGCAGTTTGTCGAGTTATCTCTAGTTGGGGTAAACTATTCTGTGCTATGTTAAATTTTATGGCTTCTTTTAAAATGCAAGTGGACTTTTTGGCAGCTAATTTTCGTAGTTTTTATCTAACGCTGCGGCATTTTATATCTTGTAGTAATGATCGAATCTGATGTAGCATTCTGGCGAATTTTAAATGGCAGATCAATGTAACATTAAATGTATGTTTATTAACAATTTTACAGTGTATAGGATATACACCATACATACATACCTACGATATGTATCGTTGTATATGTATTAATTGTCTAAAAAAAAGTAATGGGTGATAAATTTTAATTTTAGTTATTTCATTAATTTTAAACACACGACTTATACTTGTAACTACCTCGATTCAATGTCATTGTAAATATTTAAAATCAGTATTTGATCATGGCTCTATGTTTAGAACATTCAGAGCAGGTCATTGATAGTGTTACCAGTAAGCGAATAATAGAAATATTGAATCATAAAAAGCGAAAACATACCTCAACCACGGTGTATGACCAAATCGATAACGATATCAAAAACCAAACATATGCAGTGAGTGTTCGAGAATTTTCCTGTACAACTCAAACGCCAGCTTCCAGAGCAGCATTAGCGTGTGTTTTATTTATTCGTGGCACTCGAAAAGTGCATTAGTACTGAATATTTGCTGCAAAAGCTACGTCCGCGGTCAAAATGCTTCACCGTTTGTCAGTTTTGTTAATGCGGCTACGATATATCCTAGACATGAGTTTTAAAAGTCATATTTTATGTATTCGTTTTGAATGGAGAGTGCATTAGAAATATTCGCTTGGGAGAGTAACCTGCAGTGCTCATAAAAGAGTGAATGGACGTGAAAATCATATGCCATTATAGGTATACATACATAAAGAAAGTAGGAACGTATTCCGTGCTTTCACGACGCGTCTGCTCTTGTCACCGTTATGAGAATGGTGATATTTACCTAATAGTACATTGGATGGTTATGGGATGCACGCATCTGCGTCTCAACACCGTCAGATAACCGTTTCCACTTTTCTCTAAAGTATTTTACCGGACAAAGCTAGACGTTTAATTTAATACGTTTTTGGCGCAATATTGTACTGAAAATAAATGGATATTTTAAGGAAAAAATATTGTGACTTATAATATTTTAATTACCATTGTTTATATTTCTGAAAAAGGGTGGAATATGAATTTTATTGTAATTATCATATTATTCATTTGATTAACAGCAACAAACATAAATGACGGCTTTCAATTAATTAAAGTACAATTTGGTTGATAAATTGAATATGTAAAGTAGCCACAGAGTAAACGAAATTAAATTAGTAAGGTAGTATTACTGTAATTCGATGAAATTGTAATAAGCGCCTGCTTTTTGATCCTCGGATAAAATGTGAAAGGCAAATGGCGCCCCACTGGACGTTTACAAAGATACAATGTATCTGGAAGAGCTGTTGAGTACTCTGTAAAATTTTGTTTTGTAAAATACTGAAATAGTTACAAATATACGGTACAACTCGATCTTCGTTTTGACTAAGATGACAGTAAGATGCTAACAGATATAAGCAACACACTTTAAGAGAATTTTTTTTTGTGTTAAATGCTATTTAAAAGAGATCTTACAAGACTTTTGTAAGTGTGCTCAACGTAACTAGTTGATTTTTATTATTTTAAGCTAATTGTTATGCGCTGATATTGCGAAATTATATGTAGTTTTTATAGATGAAATAAATGCCATCTGTCACTTTCTCATCTCATTATAAGTCTAGTTATCGAGTATAGTTGCGTTGTATAAACACGTTTCTGTATTTTATTTCTCCTTTAATCGTAAAAGTTACATATATCTACACAGTAGTAACATATTTTATTTAGATAGCGTTACACTTGTCTAAAATGAACCTATTATCTTCTCGTAATTATAAATTTAAGAGGTAACTGCCGTCAATAGACAAGTCAATCAAAATGGAAGCCAAAGACAACATGAAAACGTTAAAAGCATTTATATACTTCTGCTTCAAAATATTTAAAGCAATCTAAAAATTACTTTTTTAAAGTAAACAGTGAAATACATCTAGTATATCTGTTATGTAGATCTCGGCGGGGCATCTCCGGGGCGCCCGGCCACAGGCCTAAACTAATTAGACCCCCTGCTCTGTGTCAATGTTGTCGCTACGCGGCCCGGTTTAATGCGTGTGTCTCCATTAGCCACCCTAAGTTTAAACACCCCTGTGTACAGTGACAATTCGCCAAAATTGATTTGTGTCTGCTTGATGTTCGCTCTAGGGGGCTATTTATAGGTTGTATCGGCTGCGACCAGAAATGTCAAATGATGGCAAATCCTCATATTTTTATTATTATTATACTATATATATATCATATATGTATATTGATATGGAAGTATAAACTGGTATAGCATCCGGTGTTAAGTTTCTACTATTAACTAAAACTACAGTCTTCTGTTTGGTCGGAAGTAGCCATATTGGTACTCTCAAACCCTGAAATGGTACGGTTTAATTATATATAAACATCTCAGGACCCAATACTCCAAATTCAACAGAAGGTTGCTGGATACAAGTTTGTTTAGATCAGAAATAATAAGGACTATGGTATTCCCGTGCCGGGTGTATCATATAAACGTTATGTGAAATTTATAATTGCAGCTACATATTTCTTGTGACAAGAGTTTTTTATTCCCATTAAGGACTTTAGAATAGGATAAAGAATTCGCCAATTAAGCCATGATATGTGTTAGTAATTTAATTTTTCAATTTTTTTATAAAGCTATGTCAAAGAATGTTCAAAACACGATCAAAAATTGTAAAATCATTATCATTATTTTAAACAACATTTCCTTTACTTTGTTGAGCCGTACTATAACTGGGAAACGCGCAGCCTAAGCATCTCATACGTACAGCTAAAATTGGTCAAAATTGATTAGTGTCTGTTTGTTATTTGCGGAGTTTAGGGGCCGTACTATTTGCAGTCACATTTGTTTGCAAACACGTCCTGTTTGCACTGTTGATTTTGTACAGCTCCACCTAGTTGTACGACGATTGAGGTGGTAGGTGGTCTAGAAATAAAATCAAATTGTTCTGGTCGACAAATATGATTTTAAATTTATATCATCGCGGATATAATAACATATTAACGGTGAATGATTTTCACGATTTTTGTATTTTTAGCGATATTTCGACTCGAATATCTACATCATAGTCATGGAGACGCTTGCCGAAATATCGGTAAAAATATAAAAATCATGAGTTTCTGTTACAATGAAAAAGTAGAAGAAGAAAGTACTATTCATAAACTGAACGATACTAGCAATAAAATTATAACTACACTAACCGATAGTAGAGTTTACAATTGGCGTAGACTGAGACAGATATCCTACGGCGTCGATGGTCGCTAAGCATCAGTCGGTTGGACGCTAACCATCGGTCTCTCCGAGAGCGGATCTAGATTAATTGGGATTCCTCTTCAAACCAAACCCTCTGACCCTCTAACCAAATATACGCATATACGAGACCTACGTGACATCGTGCGAACGCATTGGTGACTCTTGAGTACCAATCATAGGGTTCATTCCGAGGAATAAAAAATATTTTAAAGTTGTACCTCCACTTTTTCTTAAAGCATTGCAACTAGTTATCACATCATATAAAGATCACAAAGGTGTCAAAGGACGGTTATGATCCCGACTATGAGTGATCGTATTCAGTGTTTTGGTTTGAAGGATATTCCAAGAGAATTGTAGTCCTAGTAGTGGTAAGGAATTATGTAACGCGTTGGGTGAATTTTATGCCTGTTACTTTTCTATCAATAAAATAAAACATATTTAGTTAAAAGGAAAAAATTATAATTATATCTTGAAAAAAAAAAAATACAAACAAGTAGGTATGCAGTATACATAACAACTAAAGTTTTTTTGTTTATCGATTGCAAAATACAATTGTAAAATTGAACATAAGTGTAACTAGAAACAAAATGTCTTCATATAAAATATCTGCGTACAAAACAATATGCAATAATATTTATAAAAATATGACGCGATGTTGACTTCATTATGTTAATGATCTACAAAACAAACATGAGAGGCGATGCGCAAGGTTAAATACGTTCATCGTTGACGGACTGATTTTCCTCAAACAAACCTAGTCTCATATCTGCTTAAAGACTCGTCGCAAGTGTACAATGTGATAACAATGAAGTCAACAATATTTATAGTTATAGTTCTTTTAGTGTACGTTGTGCCTTTATTTGAGGCCAAAGACTTGATCCTTGGGTCTAGAGTAAATAACTTGTTGATATCTACGGAGAAAGTTGAGTACAACAGAATTCCGTTCATAAGACGGGATAAAGATTACATTTATACCGATCCAAAGCAGAGGATTATTAAAGTGAGTAAAGTGTTGCGTATTATTTATTCTTTATCTGATGTATGTATTTTATTATACACTAGCAAATGCCCTCATTACGCTTCTGAAAAACTACCTAACGCTTAAATATAGCATCTGCATTTTTCTGGGATTTTCTCGATCTGTGAATTAGAGAAACATGTATTAATTCATAATTTTTTTATTTATGGACGGAGTGTAATGAAAAAAACTTTAAGTTTTAAGTGACGCTTACTGCAGTACATAAGTGAAAACCAGAACGCAATCGGTTAAGCTGTTTCTGAGATTAGCGGGAACAAACGCACAGACAAACAGACAACAATTCTAACAGCTATTGTTTTGGGTTCTATTGCGTTAATAAAGGCCCCTAGTAATGTTTTTTTCTCATATATCGTTCATGTACAGAAAGCGATCAGTTAGAATTTTATTATAGATAAACTTTCAGCTCTCGTTCCAATTTTAATGAAAAAAATTAATGTATTTTAATGGAAAAGATACACGCGTTTACTCGTAGTATAAGAATTAAACAGAAATATATTAAATTTTTAACATTTATGGAACATATCTCATTAAGCTGCTCAACTGCGGATTGGCGTAGTAGTTAGGGTCGGATCCTGATCACAAGCAAGAGAAGTCTTATCCAGTATTACATAAAAGTATTAACGTGACTGATAGTTTTTTAGGATCTCCGAAATTTGCATTGATGGCCAGCTCAAAGTTAGCGACTCAAAATGAGTTAGTTTTAAATTTATATTTCTCACAATATTCCTAACATAGATTCGTTAATATTCCGAGATTACCGCATGTTATAGATACTATATGCCCAAAATTTAATCAAGCACCTGAATGAGAACATTAAAGTTATAATAGTTTATATTTAGAATTCATAAGACAATAACAATCCCGTTTACCGCCATTTGTCTTTCGCGACAAAAACACGTGACAGACCGGGGCTATAGATTATCACGCAGCATTTGCGTAGATTAGGCAATCCCTTCGTAGTTTGCAATCAGATTTCTGCTCGCTCGCTTGAATCTGAATTGAGATAGGAAACACGTGAGGCGTTTTGAATCC
>DWPT01000392.1:0-25030 GCA_018251895.1 Agathymus mariae mariae
CGGTTACGGTTTCGGATATATTTTTATTTCGGATATCCGATAGTTTCGGTTTTTTTTTTAATGACAATAGCCGACAAACGAGCAGACGAGCCACCCGATGGTAAGTGGTCACCGTCGCCCATGCACATCAGCAAGACCAAAGGTATCACTGATGCGTTGTCGGCAAGGAAATGAGAAGAAGGTAATAACATCCCTGGTCCATTCTCCGTTTGATGAAATATTTGGTTGTGGTTGACACAACATCAACCAGATATATTACTGTTCTTATCTTTTTCTGCCATGACGCTCCAATACCTTTACAATCTTAACATTCGTTTGAACTGCGCCAATAGTTTAAATAATACCCTTCTTCTCGCATCGGTGATTTTATCAAAGTAGCAATAAAGTTATGCATGTGAAATGCGTATCAATGACAGAATAATACTTATTCTTCTACCCGGTTAGCTTCATATAAAGAACGGCCTTAAAATCACGCCTTGGTCGTACAATTTACCGTCCTCGAATACTGACCTTAAACAAAGTTCAAACCGAACAAATCCTGTTGCAGAAAGTGGAAAATGGAGACCTTAACTGGATAGTGCCCGGAAAGATGCTCGCGTTTTCGGGGCCGCATCACCGTTCGCGGCTCGACCGCGGCTACCCACTACACAGCCCGGAGCACTACCACGAGTACTTCAAGACGCACCACGTGACCACCATAGTGCGCCTCAACAAGAAGTCGTACGACGCGCGCCAGTTCACCGCGCACGGGTTCGAGCACAGGGATTTGTTCTTCGTGGACGGATCTGTGCCGTCTGACCTTATCGTGAACAGATTCATCCGGATCTCGGAGGTCGCGAAGGGTGCTGTGGCGGTGCATTGTAAAGGTTAGTCTTTCGTAGTCAGTTTTCAATTGTTTTGCCTAGTACACCACCGAGCATCATGACGGGAGTTGATGTGCCGAGCCAGTCTACCCGGTTCGTGTTTTATGGAGAGCATAGATTTACGGTACCACCCAGTTTGTTCCCGATACTTTTCGTGCAAGGTGGTAATTTTTTTTAACCTTCCTGGCAGGATGCACTCCTTATTTTATATTCAAAAATGAAATTTTAGTGGCCGCCTGTAATTTCAAATTTAACGTGAATAATTAATTGTTATTTATGTGATGCCTAGACAGACATCTATGTGTTTTTAGGTTTGTGGTTTAGTTGTTCCTCTTTATTTGGCCCGATTTGGCTCCAAAACCACTGGATAAATGTTATCGAAATTTTTTAAGGGTCGTAGGTACTTTTTCAAGCTAACAATATAGCCCAATTATTATTTCCATATCTTTATGCATTATGTAGTTACATATGCTTTAGTTATGTGCCCGAGCGGTCTGATTCATAACAACCTTTTACACTGTCCGTTGGAGTAAGTTAACCACATATTGAAGTTATATCTGAAGTATCGATGGCATTCTTATACATTAACCTTCAGAGTCTTATGATGACTAGCTTCTTTGGACGATAGTTTAGCTAAAATAAAATGTTTAGAAACACTACCCTTAAGACTTTCTGCCAAGTGTGCCTGCTAAGGTTGAATTCTCCGTCGTTAATTTTGTGTGTGTAAGTTAATCACTGCACGTTCCAGCCGGCCTGGGACGGACCGGTACGCTGATAGCGTGCTACATGATGAAGCACCACGGGTTCACGGCTCGCGAGGCTATCGCGTGGCTGCGGGTCTGCCGGCCGGGCTCCGTCATCGGACACCAGCAGTGGTTCCTCGAGAAGTGAGTACATGCCAATAGACTTTATTCTATTATTGTAGAGGTATACCCCGATATGAATGTAGAATGTATGTATTTCAGTACTTGAAGTTGGAACAGCACAAGAATGCAAACGTCTTCGTCGATAACGAAAGAGTGTAAATTATTTAGTTTTTGTTTCAGCTGTTCTCTTGGGAATGATGATACTTATCGTGTATGTGACCACAGCATATATCAAAAAGGAGACATACATTCTGCACAATATTGACATACTCACACAGAATAATGGAGTCTTAGAACAGCAGCATTGAGTGTTTGGAATTAATTATCTGTCGTATTATATGTTTTCAATTAATTATCTGTAGCTCCGTTTTAGGTTAGTAATCAATCTGCAACTTGCTGTTCGTTATTCAAATACCAACGATGTACCGACACGTTCCACCCCGACAGCGTCCAACCGCGGATGCACGCGGAGGGCGAGGCGTACCGTCGGCGGCACAACATCACCTCGTTCCCGGTGTTCGCGCGCGGCGTGTACAGCGACCTGCCGCCCGCGCCCGCGCCCGCCGGCGACCGGCCGGACGACGGGCCGGTGTCGCTGCGGACCATCCTGCACGCCGACAACGCTAGCAGGGTCAGCGTACACCGACACTGTTATATACTGTATACGCGGAAGGTTATCCATATACAATGTGTTGATAATGTCAAAAACTACTGCGCCGATAGTACGTACAGATTTAATACATAATTTTATACAGTACATTCAAGGTGTCCACAACAAAAGATCAGGTTTCAGGTGAAGAGTTTATTGATTATTGTGTCATCTTTAAACAATTGTTCTAGTGTGAGTGGAGAATATTTGTTTCTATTTTCAAATTTACTTACATCACAAGGTTTGGAAATAGAGTTTACAAGTTGCTCGTAGACTCAATGTCGATGACAACATGGCGGCACGAAAAATGTTTTGGTTTCTCGATGTAGTTACCAGTCTCAGAAAATTAATTACTATCTTAAATTATCTATAACATGGTCTTCTATTATTGTATGAGACGATATTAAGACAAAATATATGTTGCAAAATGTGAATTGTTGTGTGTTTTATCGGATTACAGCTTCAAATAACATCTAAATACAAATTTAAAATGTAAAATTATGAACAAATTTAATATGTATCTTTTTCCTCTGCTATCCCCTTTGTTTGCAATTCGGACATCTAAATATAAATCATAATTCAGATACGATTTAATTTTATAGCATAAGTAATATAAATATATATTGAATTGTTCCAGCTGGACAATGCGAACGTGCTCAACGCGAACGAGACCGACTCAGAGAACAACGTGACGGCGGTCATCGGCAAGTACAAGACTACAGCGACGCCAATGATGCCCACGAAGGCAGTGTTCGCACCCAAGATGAACTACATGCTACCAACGAACAACGTCCGCAACGCCAACAACACCAACCTGAAACCACAGCCGAGGGTAATGAACTCAGCGTTGAAGTCGCACTACGCGTCCAAGACTTCAACCTTTCCGCCAACTCGAAGTGCCAACTCGCAAGCCAACAAGCTCTCAGTAGGAGGTAAGTCCGCGTTCACTACAAAAAACAGCTTTCACGGACAACGTGCCAACCTAGCCCGACCTCCCCTCGGCTACACCCACGGCGCCAGCCCGATAAAGACGTTCACGCGCAAAGCGATAACCGTCACCAAAATCGTTACTAACGAACCTCCAGTGGTGAACCTGAACAACGTAACGTCGACCCTGTCCGCCTTGACGGAGAACTGCCATTTGAACGGCAAGAACCGCCTTCCGTCGGACCCGAACCTCAAGATGACCGGCAAGGTCACGCCCACCAACTCGAACAACAGGAAGAAGTTGATAGTCAGGTCGAATTCTAGCTCTCGAAAGAAGCTCTCAAAGAACAACGTGCAGAAGGGCGGCTTGGAATCCACCCAAGACCTGTCCTCCAGCGACACGAACGTCACTAACATATCCACGGATTCCCTCGACTCGCCCTTCAGGTTCAGACGGAAACGGGACAAATCCAAGAGTCCCGAGCCGATGGATTGCATATCCAATTCCATAATAACCGCTGACGTCACGCCCGACAATTACGAGGAGACGAACAATTCGCAGGGAAACAAGCTGTACAAAATAAAAGCCCTGAGAAAGAAGTGTCCGGCGTTCGGCGTCAGTTTACTGAAGAAAGACGGCGTTCAGACGAGGTCGAGTAGTTGCGCCAGTAGCTCGACAGTCAAAAAGAAATGATCTCTGCGAAGTAATTTAGTGTAAGTAGTTCGCACGTCATAGATGTTCCATTATGTGTTTATAAGAGACGTGCCGGGCACGCGCTCTGTGGTGTTGTATCTGCCGTTGATGGATTTATGTTTAGGTGCTTCTTGTAATGTCCGAGTTACGACTGAACTTATTAATAAATTCATATCATGCAACAGTAATATATTCTGTATTGCGAATGACTTAACAAATTGATCAATCTATATGAATGTAGAGGGAGGCGTGTGAAAGGTCGTCTCGCTCGCCCCACGGAGACAAGCCTAAGTAATTGTTTTCAGTCGTTCTAATAACGTTCAGGTTAAATGAGTCGATTGATTGCCTAATAATATATACACTTTTAAGCAAAAATTTGCTTTATTCACTTTTAAGTTTAATTTTGTTCTTCGTTAAATCATATATCAATATTTTTTCTATAAAGCGTATGCGTGTGTTTCATGTATATTTTTATATACCATTTACATATATTATTTGCATTAAAATGTTTTGCTTAAAAGTGTATTATGATTACGAGTGACCGTATCAACCGTAGGATTTTATTATCAGCCTGTAACGGCTGACAGCAACCTAATACCTACTTGACACGTCACGCCGCAGTTATATAAGAGAGCCATTGAGACGTGCTATACCAGAGGTCCATTAACTTACATTCGATTGCTTTAAAGCATTCATTATTTTTTATTTGGTTTGTTTATACGGTCTGTTTATACTGTTTCTATTTCATTATCCTAGATCATATATGTAAGTAACATTTAGTAACACAAAAGTGTAACATTTAAAATACATTTTTTATGTGATACAAAAGCCCTAAGGAATGTATTTTTTGCTTCTACTGTCTTATAAAGATTCAATGTATGTATACATTGAAGTATTGCTGTTGTGAGCTAAGATAAACCGTTATATTTTCTTTATCTTAATATAACATCGACCGATGTTTTAAAGTACACTTCAAAGCTCAATAAACGGCCATTCAAGACGGAATATGAGTGAGATGTCAGAGTGAACGAGATTAATATTTGCATAGGCTTCTTGATGGCCTAACGTTAGATATATATCGGTGTATGTGTGCAATACGATCTTCAACATGTCGATGTGTGAAATATATACAACTTTTGATAGTTAATTAATATTCACATTTTTATAGTAAAATTAAATTAGACAATCAGTCGATATCCTAGTAGCGTAAGGAGATAATATTTTTACATCTTAAGGGCTTGAGAAAAATGTCATCACTCACTCTGATGTCAACAGTTGAAAGAGGATTTTGTGTTTTGGATTTGATGAAGTTTAATATACAATGGACTACTAGATAGGTGATAAATAACCACTTGCGGAATTGATGTACAAAAACTACAAAACATATGAACATTACATACAATACAAATATACATTTCATACATACTTGCACAGATACATACACATATATGCGTGTGTGTGTGTGTGTGTTTGTGTATACATATGTTTGTATGTGTATATACTTCAGACGATTTATACGAAATATGCAAACACACACAGGGAGCGATGATTATTTATTACCTGAATTATTATAGAATGCCACTTCTGTTAGCTTTTTTATTGAGCTTCCTCGTTGTTTGAACATGTTCAGTTGTATTGGAGTACTGCTGTACATTCACTTATTTGGTACATACCGTCTACAATTTGTTAATAGTTTATATCCATGTTTTATACTGATTTTGTTTGGAGTTTCTTGCTCAGGTTATTGTTAGGTGACATTTTGTTTATGGCTATTATTTTTTTGCATATTTTTAATATAATTGACGCATATGGAAATGCAATAAGTCACTACAGTCTTAACACTGCTCAATGTCAACTTATTATACATATATGTACCTATAAAGTATCCAACCAGGCATCGATTGTCTTCTATTTTAATATTATATTTTTTATCAATAACAAAATTCTTTCCAGTCGCCCTTCGCGGTGTTGCAGCATGACTCAATTGTGGTTTATTTCAATGTTATTTATATTCACGTAACGGTTCGAGCATGATTTAAATATTATAATTTGTCAATGTAATTGTCATTTACTAAATATATATCTAGTGTGTGAAACGGTGTCTACTCGTCACAAAGAAACATGATGTGATAACGCTTGTTGCAATATATAATAATAATGTTTATTATTATTAATTTCTAACAAAATAATAGTTTATATGCGTACCAACTCATGGTTATGTTTATTTTTACGTGTGTCACAGAGTGCGTCTGAAATTTTGTTCTCGACGGTATGTAATTCCGCTTTGTAATTTTATTCTTCATATACAAATAAAATTTATTGTTTTGGATCGATCACCTAACGCTTCTACGTTATAGATAATTCTATATACAATGTTCGAATTTACAGTGTCATATCAGATTTATATATACCGTCATGAGACCGATGACTTTTCAACAATTAAAATGGATATTACGTGATAGCGATCAAAAATATTGTTAATTGTCGTTATTTGGTGTCAATAAGGCACATAATTTTAGCGGCTATTCCCCTTATTTGTGTATATACGTTTCAATTTTAGACTCTGCTATATACCTATGTATGTATGTATGTATGTATATATGGAGACTGTTGTCTATGCCATTTTTAATGTAAATTTAAATGTTTAAGTGTTGTTAATGTGTACTAGCTAAATCTATCGGTGTTGTAGATTGTTCGATGCCAGTACCTTGATGACTGTTAAATCTTATCTCGTTCTTGTCAAGTAATACTTTGAGATCGCCGGATGGCTTAGCTTGTAAGTTGAGTGTATAGTGTTCTGAGGGTGCAGTGGCCTACAGTGCCTAAACATGAGGCCTAGGATGATATACGCAGCTGGGTTTCGTATATCATTTATGGTTATACATATACATTTTTGTCTGTCCAACCGAGCCTAACAATTAATTTTATTAATGTTTGATTGACAATGAAAGTGCAATATATACTAAAAGTGATATATATATACATATATAACCTTGTTGATAAATCTATGAAATAAATTTAATGCTACTTTATTTGTGCTAATGTATCGAAGCAAATTATTAAAGCATACATGACATTTGAGTACCAGAAAAATTGTAATAGTTGCGGGCGTTGGAAATGTTTATATCGAAAAAGTAATTTTTACATACTCATTAAAATACCGTTTAGTAATTAATAAATAGTTTACGAGTCAGACAATTTACAGCGTGGCTAAAATTGAAGATGAGCGCTGAGTTTTAATAAAATATTACACAAACAATGATAGTGTTGCCTGCCAATTGTCATTGTACATTTTTTTGTGAACAAGTTTCCAACAAGTTCGCCGTAATGCTATTACACATATGGTACATGTTTTGTTTTTTTTATTGTAAATATATAGCAGTTACATGAAAAGGAGATTATTTTTTCATAACCATAATGAAGTAGGTATTTTTTCTAATTTACTAGTTGTATTATTCTGTGAAACAAAAACTGACCAGGATTTACTTAAAATTATTTTGACTCGTTGTTGTCTATGTCATTGTATTGATATTTTTGTCTATGTTGTTTTGTGTATGTTTGTTGCTTATATGTAATTGATCGAAATGACGACATCCAAGGCCATCTAAATGTAGAAAAAATAATATAACCATAAGTTTTATTTTTGATTACATAAATCATGGCTGCTAAAGAGGTATAGTATTTTGTATTTGCATGCATACTGGTTGATTGAACATACTGCACACTTACATAACTGTATACAAGTGATAAAGTCACAATAGTAGTATTAATGATATATATTTTTGGGTACACCAAATGTCACGTGATTCTAAAAAAGGTTTCCTTTGGTGAATTAATAAAATAGTATAGTTTCGTTTTTTTTTTTAAATAGTGAACTAGAACGTCGTAAATACTTTTTTCTTATTTGTTTGAATTTTTTCGATTTTATAATGATTTCATGTTACTCCAATGGGCTACAATATTTAAAAAAAATATATAAATACCAGTAGTAATTGGACCACTTAAAGATTATATTTTAAAGTTATCTTGTTATTTGTTTAATAGATTGTATTATGTAATGAATTACCCAAACTATCCATTTAAAACAAGGTTGGTTATTAATTCATGTTGATAAGTCAATATTTTGACATTTTACGACAAACATTTTATAGATATATTTACTTGAATATTGAATTTTTTCTTTTGGGTTAAATGATGTATATATTGAAAATATCTACCATCCAGTCCCATTATCATAATTTTAACAATTTATTCATAATTAATTCATGCAATTTTTTGTTTGTTAATATAATTATTACAGAAACTTTTGTATTTAGATTAATAACAGTGCTTCCGTATTCTTTTGTTTTGTGTATTCTGTACAATAATGTTTAGTGTTGAACCTTCGCTTTTAGTTCACTCTCATTATATTAAAGTAATCATTGAAAAATAAATTCTCCTCGTATCGTTTTTGGTGTTAGGTAATAACTGTGAGTTAAAAAAATATGTAATTTCGTAAAAGGTCATAGACAATTTAAATTGTAAGATTATGCTAAAAAAGACTATTTGTAACCAGCAGTTAAATACTTTTTATATTATCTGTTAATTATTAATGTGAAATTATTTTCGTTATAATTTGGCATGACGGAGCTAGGCGGTATAGGGACCAGCGAGTGCGTAGTTAAATCATGAAGTTGTGTTGACGCTGTTTAGATATACTTTGAAATGTATATTTTGTCAATTATGTTGTGACGATCAGTTACTAGCACCACCACTACCTGCAGGTGTCGTACCGACGGGGCCGCGCCGGTACCGGACGGTGCGACGTTACAAAAACGCTTGTGCTTAATTAATTAAAAATGCTATATCCCAATTATAATATGTGGTTTTACTTTTCTGTTTTAAATTCCCAAGTAAACTCGTAATCTTTACAAGTAATTCGCTGTATTCACCCAAATCTTATTTTATATGAGCGAACAACAAATATGCCATCCACTTTTGGTGCCGGCGTGCCAAACGTGCCAAATATATGTCGCATGTTTGGCTATTGGATAAACAAAGTGAACCTGTTGATTGTGGCTGCAACTTATTTTTAGTTAAATGCAGCTTACCGTAGCTATAATATTCTATAAGTACAAAGCTACTAAATGTCACATATTTGACTTACTCATGTCCTTTAAAGCGTTTTTAAAACTGACAAGTGGACTGATTACTATTCGTGTTTTTGCGTACGAATAGAGCAAATATAGACGAATGCGGTCTCTGTACTTCGTCGTACACGGCCGAATAACGCGCATAACAAATAACACAATGAAGTGTGGTGTGGCCTTGAGGAATAAACACAATCTAAATCTACTATAACATGTAATACGGAATATTCGTTCCCGAATTATAAACATCCAAGGAAATGTTTTAAATGTTTCGGTTGCAAGGTCGGGAAGCTGTATGAATGTCGCTGACGCCTTTGATATTACAAACGTGTGGACTGCTGTAATCACGTGGTCCGGTAGTGGCCCATCTGCTCGTTTATCGCAGACAAAGAGAAACGAATGGCAGATAAAAATGATTGAAAAGCAATCTTTATCTTTGATGTAGGCATACTTAATTGGTATTGGTTTCGGTTAGGAATCTTTTATTGCTATGACCTGATAAAAAATCGTTTCGCAAACTTTACATAAGCAATAATACTGTTTAAGATATTTATTTCTCAAAAAGAATACAAAGTTCAGTTAACATGAGAAATACACGTTAATCATTATAACTAAAAATTGCAACGAAGGACGGTATAAAGAGAACAAACTTATAAACTTCGTGGGTAATTTGAGAAATTCATGATCAATTACGTATTATTTCACTGATAGGAAGTGTAGAATACTACGTAGATAAGGTACAAGATGCTTCCGCGGCAGCTATGAGCCTTGTAAATGTTCTTGTCCGTTGTTGACGGGTATGCTTAAGACTAGATAAGTCGGGTATTGCTTCAGCTGCAGTTTTGAAAAGTGCTTTATGCTGGAATCGGACAAACAGCGCCAAACTTCTATGCACTGTTTTTAATAATATTATTTAACCTGACCAAAATATAATGCTCCATGTGCTACGAATATGTCGTGTGAGATAATTTAGCTAGATAAACTTAGATCATTTTGCTGAGCCAAAAATGGGTCGATTATTGAGAAATGGTTACACGGTACAACGGAGCAGTTAAATCGTGAAGCAAGACGATATACCTTTCCTACTTCGGATGTGAAGCTGACATAGTGTACACCGACTAGAACAGAAGTCGTGCCATTTCAACATTCTGCTTCATCTTCAAAATTTAAAAATAACAATAAACTTGAAAAATAGATGTGCTGTGGTTTTACTGACGTAGCGGAAATTTCAGGTTCTTTATATTCCAAGCCCACAAAATAAAACAACAAAGCTTTTATGTCACTATATTTATTTTGAGATAATAAATAAATTAAATACCACTTATGTATTCTAGTCACTGGAATATGTATCCTGTCACACTCAATGTATTTTATCTTAGTTTATTGCGAGACGAAAATCAGCTGTAAATTAAAGGTCAATGGTCTCAAACGTCTTCGAGTCAGAATTATATAAGGATATATTATGTTACTTCAAAATCCCTGAATTATTCCCACTTCGGCAGCTTTTAAAATAATTTTTTATGATTCCGTTTTTATAAAATAATAAAACGTTAATAAAAAAAAACCATTAATAAAACAAAACATTTAGCTTCACTCACTTGTCTGTACGTGTGTCGCAAGCGATGTTTTTCGAATTCATACGTAAAAGTACATGTATAATAATTTTTTTACGGTAAAACTATATTACGGTATTTACTGAGTCTGTTTACATATTGCATTATAATAAAATATATGAAAGAAAACAAATATTTACAGGTACCTATTCAATAACCCTTTCCTAATCTCCGAAAATACGGAGCCCAACTGTGTAAACCTATGTATATTATATAAATAACTATCGAAGTATTACAATAAAACATACTCAAAGGTATTACAATTTTTATAGACGATAAAAATATTCCGGGATCCACAAAAGAGAACTGCGGAATCATACGCGATTACGACAGGTTTACATCGGTTTTAATAAACAGAGATTTCTTTGCAAATTTTCAGTTAATATGCAACCGTTATGTAGTTCCTAAAATTATCATATTAAAAACACAATTTTGTCAAACAAACTAAAGTATGTATGAGGTAAAATTATGAAACACTAGAAAATTTATGTTCAGACCATTGATAATAATGAGTGTTGACACAAGAACGGAGCAATATGTCAAAGTATTGTATCAATCCAATAGACCGTCTCGCGATGCAACTATCTAAAACATCAAATCTAACTGTCGTCAGATAAATACACGTAGGGACATACTCAATTATTTATGTCAGTAAATTTCTTATAGAAATTCTAATTCTAATCACAATGATAATAACCAAAACCTCTAATAGAATTGTAATGGTTTTTAATAAGAACATATTTGGAGTAATTATAATTTCTTGAACTGTGAGTTACTAAAGAAATATATGAAGCCATCATGGAAAACAAATATAGCAGATAATTAACCACGTACTTAAGGCAAAATTGAATAACATAATATATCTATCATTGTACAGCAAACATATAACACCTTATGTAAGTTGTACGCAGTTACGTAGGTTTTATAAATTTTTCGCAGTATATCTTACATACATTAAAAGCATTTTCTCAAATGAACCTAAAGACAGTTTTTATGCGGTTGTTAACCGCTATGTCAATATTTGCTCTACAATAGGTAAAGAATCCGTTAAGAAGTGGATCGATCATCGATTTAAATGCATCAAGCGGGTACTATCCGACACATTTGCGTAGGCACCTACACTATCCTACAAGTAAGATGTATGAATTATGTATACACAAATTATTCAGCTACTATATCCACAGATGTAATAGGTAATGCTTATATTAAATATGCAATAAACAATTCGTAATTAATTTCGATCTCCGATTATATGCTTTGTTTGGGTAACTGGGGAGTATTGATACCAATTCAATGTGTCAAAGGGATAATGGGGATAACTGTGTGGGTAGGACAGGAAACATTTGGACCCGTATTCATAAATATAACTCGACTCTGAAATCAGTATTACGGCGATAATGAGCGTGGCGTATAATAAAAAATGTAATCTAAGACATGGAACTCACAACAGTTTCCGCAGTGAGATTATAATAAATATTCTGGGAAATTTTAGCACAACGAATAAATTAAACAAATCAATGACTGTTATTATAGTAAATTTGACTGTGATAAACTTGAATTCATACTATTATTATATTCTCATCGCGGAATCAACTATGAGTGTGATCTGTAAGATTATGACTTCACCGCGTTGTATTATAGATATAAATACATTGGACAGACTACCACAATGATAGTTTTATGCCAACATTTTTATGTTGATTACGCCATTTTGTAGTAGGAGGGATTATGACACAGTGAATGGACAGTGAGGGAACAAAACAGGACAAATTATTAAAGATTTATTTCCTCGGAGATCCAGCGCTGTATTGATTATAATCAGCCGAGAAATGAGCAATCAAGCGCCCTCATGGCCATTCGTAGAGTCCTAGCATAAACGATGCTCGATGATACTCCAAAAAGATGACGTTGCCAGCTAAAGAAGATCCTGGGAACCAGCTTGTTCAATATATAGAACGTTGGTCATTATAATAAAATTGCCCATTGGAAACGTACAGCTTATGCCGCATATTAATGTTATCGAGATTATGATATGACTGCAATATAATGTACTGTGAACATTTAGTGATCGGTCCGGCGAAACGCATCGGAGTTTAGAAGTCGTACTGCGACACGATGACGATGAGCCTCGCGACGGCGCTGCCGGCGAAATGCGAGCGCTGGTACAGCGACATGGTCAGCTCCAGCTCGGCCACCTGCGGCCCGCCCAATGAACACGTCAGCGAGATCACGCAGATGTTTGCTGTAGGACGCATGCTGAAAATTATAAGGGATGTCATCATAGGGAAGGTAAACGTCTCAGTGAAGATAATCAGAAAGATTCCGCCCTTCGTTCGAGTTACTCTCCCCAGTTCGTCGTGCTCAACTAGGGTCGAGGCAATAGCGTCGAGTCTGGGTTTGGCTAATCCCAAGGTCGGTGGTATTCGCAATGAGTTTTCGCAATGAAGCAGCGTTGTGGAATAAACTCAAGCATTAAACCTATTAAACTACAATGAATCAGTTAAACAAATAAATCACCTGCCGCTGCTTTTGGATTGAAGGTAATTACAATGACCGCAGACTCTGAAAGTGTTCTAATAGTTTCAGTCCTCTGGTATCGGGTAATGTGACCTTAGTGCGGTGAGTACCACTCACTCGAAACAACTGAGGTCCGCGGCGCGCACTCCCGGCGCCGCCTGCACGTTCACCATGCGCATCTCGAAGTTCACCACTGAGTCGTGCCACGAAGGGCCGTGCATCGTGAACAAGTCCACCTAGAAGTGCAAGTGCAGTTTTTAAAAGTAGAGAATCAGTGGTTCTTCAGAATTAATAAAACAACTTTCTACTTTCTTTCTTACCTTATCATTTCCTGGCCGACAACGCATCTGTAATACCTTTGGTCTTGCTGATGTCCTTGGGCGACGATGACCACTCACCATCAGGTGGTTCGTCTGCTCTATTGTCGGCTATTACCATAAATAAAAAGGGTTTAGGCGATTCAACCACGTTTAAGTGGCATATGGCAGACTTATACACCTTCGACAACTTTACAGATAACTCTTGATTAAATATAGGTCCTCGACACTAGATTTTCCTTATCTATCTGGGAATATTGGGAGTATAAACTATGTGAATCAGCAACTCACGCTTCCCATGGGCAGGTATATGTTGGCGACGAACGTGATGAAGTTGTAGCTGTAGGTGCTCGGCTGCTTCAGGCAGTCCCAGTCGGAGATCGGACAGGCGCGTTGGATGCGAGTGCATTTACTGGAGAAATTGACAGGAATATAGCAAATGTTCTCATACAAATTGACGATACGACACGCGAAGCGGTGGAAAGTTTGTCCAGTTGGAGCCTGATTTCTTTTTTGGTTTGATTTGATTTTCTGATTTCACACCTGATTCATAATTCAGTCGTGTATCTAGTTGATTAGTGTTTATCTTTGCTGAGTAAGGAAACGAATGTCTCTTAACAATCAATTTCCGCTCTGATAATTTATAGTTATAGATATTGACCAGATATTGGTGGCGCCAAATTACCTTGAGCTGTTTTTTAATTGAACTCAAAGAGAATATAGTATTTTTCGAACTTAATCAAGTGGTTTTGTTTAATTTACTGGTTTTGTTTGTTTAGTTACAAACTTCTGTTCAAATTCATTTAGTTTCTGTTACTTCCATCTGGTTCAGGTTAGCTTATGTTTTTGTTTTTTATAATTAGCGATTATGTGTGTATTAGAAATATATTTCTATAATTACCTATATTTTCTACTTTACAAAATACGATACTCACTGCCTGCCCTCCAAGTGGTATCCGCTGGGACACTGTATGCGGTGACAGTGGTATCTGCCGCGCGTGTTCTGGCACACGTTGCCCTCCTCCGGTCGGCCGCATTGTGCTTCTCCAGTCTCACATTCATCTATGTCTGTCAATATTTAATTTGTCATATTTTATTTTCCATAGCTCATTATAAAACTTAATTTAATAAGCTAGTAACAAATCACTGTAATTATGGAGTCTTACGAATCCTTGAGTCTTACCATTATACATTGGCGTGTTTTTTCATAAACTCACTAGTGTTTAATCTGTAATAACTCGTTTCACAAATTGCCAGAATGCGTCAAATTTTCAGTGAAACTTTAACAAAATGGTAGCGTTCAATACACACTTTCACCTTGTTTCACGCGTCGTCCAAAATTGTACGAAGGTGTAGATTGATGTTTAACTTATTCAATGATCTATAAGAGATACTCGGTTATACATCGCTTTTTACTCTTCATCCAAGCACTTCAAACAATAATATATGAATACCTAACTGATGGGACAGACACAGAAATAGACGACAGTGTTTATTATTATAATAATGTTAATGAGTAAAATTATCAAATTTCAAATTTAGGCGTTCTTTGTAATATGTAAAGTAAAATTTGTAAAATGTAATGTAAAGTGTTGATTGTGGTAAGCAAGAAATTCTACTTTTTAAATTTAGTTCCGTTAACAAGAATACTTCATCCAATTTGATTGCGTAATGTTTAAAGGGAAAATTAATTACATTACTGTTCCATGTAAGTACCATTTTAGGATGTTGTAAACATCGTACGCGGCATCAGGCTGTCGGCGCGGGCGCGGATTATGAATAGGCTTTTAGCGTCAAGTGTCACCTTCAAGGAGTATACGACCCTTCTTTTCAAGAAGATGCAGCCATTATCTTAATAAGTTTAAGTTCAAATGTTTTTTTCGTCGAAATTGACTATGTAAGTTGTAAACCACAAACATTTTTTGGCAAGGCTACTTCACACAAATAATAATATTTCACTACAGTAAATTACGAAAAGTAAGTCCGTTACGTAATAGTAAATATAGTTGTCTGTACCAATTACGAATCTTCGGTGACGTAAACAACCCATGTGGACTTAACAGATCAAACAAAAGTTACGTTCTTTATTTCACCGCACGCGAAGCGTTCACATCACGACGATTTATGCCGTGTTCGTAATTGCTCGTCGGGAGCACTCTCATGCGCGGCCAGTACGTGCTCGTGCAGCGCGAGTGATCGTTAGTGCCAAAATTTCTTAAGCAGTTTTCATGATTCCGATGGCGTATTAAAAAGGCGATGTCAGTTATTGAATAACACTGATTAAGCCATTTTAGAAATATTGGGACGACATTAAAACGTCCTGTACTTGAGGCAGTCAATAACCACTCCACCGACACACTGAAGCGGCATAGAAGAGTGCACTCCAGTTGTTCTCGATAACGTGAAGACAGGGGTGGCCTGCAGTGGTCCACACTCACCGACGCAGCTGCGCGCGTCATCAGCGAGCCGGTAGCCGGAGGGGCACGAGCAGCGGTACGAGCCGGGCACGTTGATGCAGCTGCCGCCGCAGAGCCGTCCGCGCACGCGCGAGTTCCCCCACTCCGCGCACTCGTCTATGTCCACACACGTTCTACATAACAGAACGGTTTTATTATTGTAATATAAATCCTCGACGGCCGTCTGAAGTGATTGTATTTCTTAAACTCAAGATATAAATATATAAATCTTGTTCGATCAACAGCCAGGAGCGAGCGCAGCCTTGGCTTGACAGCTTGGGGGGGTGGAGTCATTCTAGTATTATAAATTAATTAATCTGCATTATTATTGATATTGTAAGTCAAGTAAATTACATTTTATTAGACAAAACATTTATAACGAATCAACCAGAAAGATAACGTTCCTAAATTGTCCAATTTTATAAGGTTAGTGTAGAGTAACCTTGACGTGTACAACTCGAGGGAGTGGGGGATCACGAACCTTACGACTGCGTCTGCCAACACCTTACCTGTTATCAGAGCTGAGCCGGTACCCCGAGTAGCAGTAGCACCGGTAGCCGCCCCAGGCGTTGGAGCAGCCCTGCTGGCACTGCGTGGCCGACTCGGAGCACTCGTCGATGTCCACGCACACCTTGTCGTTGGAGGGCGTGTTGCGGAACCCTTCGTTGCACGCGCAGCGGTACGAGCCCGCGGTGTTCACGCACTGAGAGTAGTACGAGCACGGCTGGTGGACGTGATGTAAGGGAACGTGTTAATCCGCACGCAAATCTATCACAGTATTTACTAATAACTAATAACTCATACGACGTTACTTTACTCATAATATAATTCAAGACATACCAATAGAAGAATGATAAAAATACTGTCGCTAACAACATTTTAATCTACCTAAACTAACAAATAAAAAAAAACTGTTCAACATGACGTCTGAGTACATATAAATAAGTTCATATTAAGCGTTCAATATGATAAGATCTTGTACACTTAGAGTGCATCCACAAGTATGATAACCGAGGTGGAAAAACAACGGTTATCAAACATATCTCACATATTAATCCGACTGCAATGGCAATGGGCCACACTCGTAGTTCGGAAGATCAATAAATATAAGTAACCACGAATAACCACGAATGGCGACTACGTCTTGGTAAAAGGAGACACGGCCAGATGAGGGAGCCTAATGAGCTTACAGAAACAGCGGATAAGAGAAGATAAAAGACATCAAGCAAATTATACAATATCTAGCAGCAATCTTCAAAACGAATGTATTTTTTTTATAAATGTATTATAACATTCAGGAATCACATACGTTTCCGTAAGCGCATTCATCGATATCCTCACAGTGCTGTCCGACGAGGCGATGCCCGCTGGGGCACTGGCACGAGTACCCTCCGTAGAAGTTCTCGCAGCGCTGTTGAGGCCCGCACTCCGATTGGTTACGAGCGCACTCGTCGATGTCTGAAACATGTGTTAGAGGTGAACCACTTGCTGTGCTCCGACTAAAGGCCTATTTACCCTCCCTAGCTTAAGCCTAAGATTAACGAAAGAAAGTAATAAGCACGCGAACTACTTTCAGGATTATAATCAAACATTTATTCTAGATAACTTCCGTTTTCCGGTTAAGATAATTTATGTAGACAACGGTGCATGTGCTTAGGACTCGCTTGTGATTTTGGTCATGAAGAGTTAAGATGTTGAAGTGAAATTTAACAAGTAAAGTGTAAAAAGTGATTAAATATATATATATTTATATACTTTGAACGGCCATGTGGCTCAGTTGACCAAACCTGAAAATTCCCGAGATTGATTACCCACCGAGCAGACATTTATTATATACGTAAATGTTTGTCACGTTACATTTATCTATGCCTCTTGCGACACAAGGAATCAGAGTATCCATGCATGGATGCAAATGTTTTTAAAGCATTTGTACTTACCTTTATTTATGTTTATGAAAATGCCTATAAAACTGACAATGCCGTTCTATTTTGAAACGATTTAATGCTCACCGAGACAATACTTCTCCGGTGTAAGTTTGTATCCCCATGGGCACGTGGCGACAAGGGATCCAGTATCAGGTAGACGTGTGAAGGTCGGCCGGAGGTAACGCAGGCCACGTTGACCGTATTGTGCGCCCACGGTTATCACGTTTGAATCTCCTCGGCTGATCGGAGGCGCAGGATCACGAGAGGGCACTTAAAGAAAATTAACTTATTTTGCTACAAATATATTTTTATATCTTGGCCTCATCAGAACACAAGAAATGTTGATTTAGATTATAAAATACAAAACAAAGGTTTTCATGAAGAGTTGCGCTACATTACCGTCTTTTTTTCGAATTAACAAATAGAGCTCCGACAAGTCACAGAGAAAACCATAACATATAGTAAGCCATTAAAAACAGAGCTCGAACTACATTTAGAAACCACGGGGCGTAGCCAACGTATATTTTGTAAGTGATAATCAAATTCGATAATGTTTTCAAATTTGTCGTTACCAACCAAATAAACAATGTTTTAACACGCCTTCTGCAACAGAATTTATGACTCTCATTGTTACATATATATATGAATAATATAGTGAAGATTTTATAAACTATCCTGTTATTATTTAATCAATATTTACGTAAAATCTCTTCATAATAAAATTTGTAATTAACAGCATATAGAACAGTGAAAAAAAATTTAAAGCTTGTTCCACTCACCATAAACACGAGAGTCGTGTTCGTCGCGACATCGGGCGCCGCATACGCATCGGTACCCTCCCTGAGTGTTCACACATTCTTCGCTCGTAGAACAAGACGCTCTATTGGTTACACACTCATCGATATCTGTACCAAATTATAATATATTCAACACTACTACCGCGTTGAATATAATTTTTCATGTGACCTCATGCACTTAAATCTTCCTTACAGTAAACTACACATTAAAATTAGTGCGGAATTATTGAGATTATCGCATTCAATAGCAGACATTTGGTTTTATAAAAGTGATCAGTCTACTTGAGACAATAACTTTTCATCAATCATTATCGAAAATATGATGACCGTTAGGGCTCTATTCTAAATTAGTTAATGCACTTCAACCATCCAGGACTACACCACCACATATCATCAATTAGCAATAGCAGTAATAATTGAAAAGTTATTTGGTCATTTAGAACTTTAAATAACTAAAGCTATTCTTTCATTACATTAATTACCACTTGCTAATACAAGTAAGAACTTTTGATGAGATTCAACTTACAAAATCTCGAGTAAATGATATTAAAACAGGACCAAAATCGATTCATAGAATTAATTCCTAAGGCAATTCTTTCGTTACATTAATTGCCATTGACTAATTCAAAATAAGAACTTTTTTGAGATTAAAAATCGTAAAATCATAAGCAAGTAAAAGCCAAGAAATCTCTTAAAGTACGTCTTAAAATTGCCATACAACTATGGGACTCTTACCAACACATTTCCCTTGAGTTGCACTATACTTGTAACCAAGTTCACAATCGATTGACGGTGAATAGGGCCATTCTGGCCTTGGTCTGGGGGCTAATAATGTCCAATCAGGAAATACTTCTGGAAAATAAATTGATCAGAAAACTTGAGAAAATGCATAAAATCTCTCGTATAGTGGCTCTCTTTAGTTTACCTAATATTTTACCTGGAGTCGTCCTTTCAGTGGTTGAAGTAGTTGAAGTGGTTGTTGTTCTCCTCGTTATAGGTCTAGGAGTGGTAGTAGTGGTACTGCTAGTAGTCGTTCTGGGTGTAGTGGGTCTAGGTGTAGTAATAGGGCTAGACACAACACACCAGCCAGTAGCATCTCTAACGAAACCCGCGATACACTCACACACGTAGCTCCCGTCTGTGTTCTGACACACCTCTAGATTGCTGCATACGTGCCTACTGACTTCACATTCATTTATATCTGAAAGATTAACGATCATATAAGGATTGAAATTACTTATTAGACTTGTTTTAGCATTTCATATTTACTTCTCAATCGACTCCTCATGCTCTCGTCAAAGGACGCCTACATGTACAGTCCCGTGTGTTTTATTTATCTCATTGCCACAATAGACTTACATAACATGTAAACTGCCCTCGCTTCGATTAAAAAAACTACGCATTACACTTGTAAAGAGCACCTGCATTGTTTTAGGACTGGGTTTCTCTACTTCTATGATTTAGAAATAATTTATAACTTTATATTTATGTATGGACGAATTGCAATAAAAGGAACTCCAAGTATTAAGTGATGCTTACTACAATACATTAGGGGAAACCATACCGAAATAAATCAATTAAGTAAATTAAAGTTTCTGAGATTAGCGCAAACAAACGCCATTGAACCCAGTAGATATTTCCTTTAATCATAATATGGATATATTACGCGGTACGTTAACGAGAGCTTACCAACGCACTCTCCTTTAGCATTCTTCTCATAACCGTCTAAACAATTAAAATTATTTATATCAAAATCTGGATTTTCTGGAATTTTCGGTTTCTCCTTCCCTATCACATTCGTCCATCTATCTTTGGGAATATCCTCCGTGTTTATATTGAAACTTCCATCAGGGTGCCTGTCTCTTTCCACTGTGCCTATGGACGTTGGCGAAGGAACTGTTACTTCTGGTACAGGTCTGGTATATTCTGGTTGCCTTGAAGGGTAAGGAGGTCTGGGAGTGAAAGGAACGACCGATTCTGGGGAAGCAGGATAGGTGGGTAGAGGTCTTTCTGATCGATTAGTATAGGGTGTTCTTCTAGTGGAAGTGGTAGTAGACTGTGTTCTACGAGGGTATGGATATCTCGGAAGCGGCGGTGTTTGTGATCTAGGGGTAGTAGTAGATGTAGTAGTCGTAGAGGTGGTGGTTGTGGGTCGGGGAGTAGTTGTGGGTCGGGGAGTAGTTGTAGGTCGGCGAGTAGTTGTGGGTCGGGGAGTAGTTGTAGGTCGGCGAGTAGTTGTAGTCGTGATCGTCGTCGTGCTGGTTGTTGCAGTCGTAGACGATGTTGTTGATGGTGAAGTATTGACTACATCTAACACGCTGGTTGAGTTATCTTCTTCACTGCAAGAAAAAGATATTACAACTTGACCTATTATTTATTTATCAACCAAACGAGAATTTTAAAAGAGTGAAAAGTTTAATTATAAGGGGACAAAATGGGGTACCCTATATAATGTCGTAATTTTCATTCATCGAATAAATAAGTAGCCTAAAAAACCTACATCACTAGTCGAGCTGGACAAAAAACGCATGGAACTATTTTAGACATTGATAATGACAATAAAATAATAATTACTCGTATAGTTCATTAATATCTTATTTGTTGGCCGCAATTGGAGCAATAAGATGTAGTAGAAGCAAAAAATGACGTGTATAAGTTTATTTACAATGTACTTACATGTTTTTTACTTTTTTTAAGAGTCGACTAAGCTTACGTTTTTCAGAGGTATGCAGGAGAATCATATTAAAATGGTTTGTTTAGGTTAAGGTGACTCACGAGTCATAATACTCGTACTCGTAGAAGGGTACGGGGGTGGTGGTAGTGGTCGTGGATGCCCGGCGGGTGCAGGAGTACGAGCCCAGCACGTTGAGGCAATGCAGGCCAGGCGCGCAGTCGTCCATCTTCAATGCGCACTCGTCGATGTCTGCAATTGGTACAACTCACTAGCAATTAATATTTAACTTATAACTGGAGACGCCTAGAGTACACCACGAGAAATTCACCAAGCTAATTCATGGGCAGATGGCATCCATCGAGTCTTTAGACATTGATGTTAACAAATAATAATAATTGACAGAGAATGTTTCGCTCCTTGCGAAAAACAATAACATAATTTCTATTATCTTTATTCATCAACCACACCAGTTTAATTCAGTAGAGGCTTTAGAGATTCAATCAATGTGATCTTACCGACACAGGAGCTAGATGATGGATCAAGTTCAAAACCATTCTTGCAGCGGCACTCGTGGCCACCGAAAGTGTTGATGCAGTTCTGGAACTGGTCACAGAGATGAGTGCCCTCGCGACATTCGTCGATATCTGAAAACATTCACACTTTAATTCTCACAGAAAATCACGTTATACGTAATTTTAAAGGACTTAATCTTGTTTCGAAGTATTAGCAGCCAAGTTCCATGCAATTTTTTTTGGGTCCCAGCAAAGGTACGCTGGACATTTAAGGTGTCTCGTACCTTCGCAAACAGTGCCGCCTGGTCTGACTCTCGTGCCTTCTTGACAGGTTTTGGTGGCGAGCCTGTAAAAAATGAACCGTGCTATGAAAAGCAGTGAATCTTTGAAATTCAAAATTTAAAATAACTTTAAAAGGGTTTAAAAGGGTTACGTTACTTAGGCAACGTGCTTATCTTAGATTTGCAATTGTAAGCTCCGGGCAAGTTGATACACACTTCAGTTCGCTTGCAGACTTCGCTACTTTCTTCACACTCGTCGATATCTGGAAATGTACAATACAATATTTACTAGACTTTTCTGATATGTATAAACTTGTTATTTTAAGATTAAATAATGCTAAGGACCATTTTTGGTAATAGAATCTGGTCACGGTAGTTCGTCAGTCGTGACAATAGTTCCGTCATAGAAATAAAATAAGATTTTTATAAAGGTTGTAACTAAATCAATTTAGTTTTTAAATACGACATTAGATATTAAATTGAAAAGATGGCCATTGATCGAAAAAGCTCTTGTCTTGATAGAGTACCTTCGCATTTTCCCGAAGCAGAATTAACCTTGAATCCAGGTGCACAACGTTTGGACACGTGGTCTTGGCAGAAGTAGCCTCCGTGCGTATTGATGCAGTGCTGAGACAGGCGCTGACAGTCGTCCAGCCGTTCCTCGCATTCATCAATATCTAAAAATATTATAAAAATATGATGATCTAAAAATGTTATGACGTAACAAGATTAAGAGCAACCATTACCCACATTTTTAACAAATTAAACATCTGCACTAGTAATAATAGTATAAATAACATTCCATGTGTACGGAATTTTGTTGAAATATAAATAAAGTTACATTTATTAACGTTACAGAGGATAAATTTTAGTTGAAATTTTTGTTTTCTTATTCTTTTATTGTCCTTCTGCTCACTTGTAGAATTAAAACCACTGAACAGATTTAAATTATTCTTGGTATGTTTAGAACTTACAGGTAATCGTAAGATAATAATAATAATAATCTTATCTTTACTTAACGTAAGGTACTAATCTAGAAATATTTTATCCCGGGAAATGGAGCTGTTTTTTGGCTTGTTTTTTATATTAGAATTTTCCAAAGTGAACCGAGGGTCGATGTAGTATAAGTAGATAAGTATTTATTTAATTCTGTTTACACAAAAACAAATAACTACTTTCTTAACGATAACACACATTATGTATATGTAATATTAGTGAAATGAAATTATTGAAAATAAATAGGAGTAAACACTTTACCCTCCCTTTACCCTCCTTTTGCACTGGAAATGATTTGTAGATTGAGGATCTTAGTAAATTTTTATTGCTCTAAAGACTCTAAACATACCGATACATTCGTCGTCCGCGCCGGCTCTGAAACCAGGGGGGCAGATATCGTTCTTGGGGGTCGGTGTTGTGGAGTCTGCCCCCTCTGTGGTAGACGAAGGCGCGCCAGGGACTGTCTCCACAAACGGTTTACCAGGTTTGCCGGCACATTTGTAGCCGCCTATCGTATTCTCACAAAGATACTTTGGACACGGGGGTCGTGGAAGACGACATTCATTGATATCTGTAAAGGATAAACTGTACTGTATAAACTAAACTTTCCATTCTTTGCTATGGATGGTAAATCTTCTTTATTAATATCTCTCGGCCGTCTTCGTATTTTCTTTAATATATTAAATCTACACCATCACCGTTGAAACAGAAAGGACAGTGAAAACGAAAATTGTCTGTGCCATGTGTAAGGCAACGTACTTTGAAGTTATAAAGTCTTCCCTTATCTAGCATTGCGATGGCTGCAATAACATGGGTTTCAATCAGTTACTCACCATCGCACACTTGGTTGACCAGGTTCCGTTGGAAGCCAGGCGGGCAACTGAGGCCGACATCCCTTTTCTTGATGGGCACGCACTTGAACGATCCCTCAGTATTGTGGCATACCGTATCCTGCTCCGTGCACAGGTCGTCCAGAGATTCTGCACACTCGTTGATATCTGGGAAATTATCAGAATCAAGAAACTGTATAAGTATTCAATTAAAATCTCTCCTCAAAACAATTCAATAAATGTTTTCAAGCCCTGTATTATATAAAAATCGACACAATGTTGTCCAAAACATACATATATTTAAGGTTCATTGAATATATTTTTAATCAGTACAAAATATTTATTAGATAATTGAATAGATTAAAATGGAATGGAAAAAAATAGAATTCACCTCTAAATACTTACGAAAATTTTACAAAATTGTATAATTATATTCATTTTACCATATTAAGCATGCTGAACTAAACTACTCAATATAAATAAGTCTTACATTACTCAGTTGTAAAAATAAAGAAATTCAACTCACTACTTAAAGCTCCAATTTTACCTTAGCCCATTTTAAATCAAGCTAGATTCCGCAACCAAAATAAAAACATGCAAACCATACCTTCAAATAGGATGCTTCATGAAACATACACAAACACCAAATACTTAGATTTAAGGCGATACCTTTACAAGATTTCTTGTCGGCTTGCAGCCGATACCCTTCGCGGCAGAAGCAACTAACTTTGCCGCCGTCGTCCTTACAAACATGCTGACAAGAGTTCTCCTTACATTTTTCCTTTTCAATTGTTTTCTGAGTTGTAGTCTCAACTTTCCTCTCTGTTGTAGTAGCCTCAACTGCCTTTTCCGTTGTTGTTGTATGCTTCTGTGTAGTCGTTGTAAGTTTCTCCGTTGTTGTTGTAGGCTTCTGTGTTGTAGTAGTAGCCTTCTGTGTTGTAGGTGTAGGCTTCTGTGTTGTAGTTGTAGCCTTCTGTGTTGTAG
>DWPT01000393.1:0-24985 GCA_018251895.1 Agathymus mariae mariae
CCGAAATTTCCATTTTCCAAAATAACATTTTCCAGTGAACCAAATTGTGAATCTAAACCATTCTCAAATCCTTTTGAACACACACAATTTATTTAACAAAATTGGTCCAGTCTTATAAGAGGAGTTCGGTGACATACACACGCACGCAAAATATATATATATATATAAAGATAAAAATATATAATATATAATAATAATTGAAATCTTTGAAGAGTTTATTTTTATAAATATATATTGAGATACGCGTTTTTAAAACTCCATAATATTGCTCGATAACCAAAAATCCAAAAAACAAAGCAAAAAATATATAATCTCAATTTAGAATCCAATCAGATTATTGTATAATCTAAATCAGCAAAAGTTAGAATTTGTAACGTTGTGCGCATGTCTTGACACTCCCACTGCGCATTGTGCGAGCTCGAGTAATCGATGTTGTTACCGGTACACAAGGTATGACATCCCAAGATATATTTCAAAATGTTTGTTTTAATTCATTTAGAGCTGTAATTTTAAAGGATTAAATTCTGTCTAAACTCTGTATGACATAATATATATATACCACCATTTAGGGTGAAAAATAGGAAATGAAACCAAGAAATTTGTAATTTTCAAATTAAATTTAATTCATTTTTTAATTAAATTATTTAATAGTAAAACAAAATTTTTATTTTGTTAGAACTTAACTTTAACCAAAACGGGTAATAAATAGGCAGTCCCATCGCTGAATGACGCAAACATAATTTCCATAAATCATGAAAACAAATAACTATACATTAAATAAAACATATGTTTCTTCAATCTAACAGCCAGATATAAAAATTATAATACATGCACGCAAATTTTATCGTTTAGAAGCAAATCTAAAAAAATATCAATTTCACTTTTATCTCTAGACATTTCATACCGTTCACTTTTTTTTTCTTTACGCGTAACATTACTTTGATCTGTTGTATACATCTCGTTCTAGTCTATTATTGTAACAGAGTTTTGTCCCTTTCATGACCTTAAACTCCACAGATTTCAATATGCATTACATGAGATAATTTTATCTGACACGGTCTGGTAAAATAACGGTTTTCCGGGTTTCTTTTCGAAACTTATGAATATCTATACAATATAAACTACAATAATTAAATCATAGCAAATATCGCGCAAATGTTCTTGTCGCTGCACGCCGCACTTGAAAAAAAATGTGCTATCATTTTACAATCATAAGTGTGTGTTAGTTTGAGTGAATTTGTGTGAACCTGTCGCAAAATCTGATTATGCGTAATATTGTATAATGATATAAAAAGATGATGACTTAAAATGAACTGAAATTGCGATTTAGCAATTAAAACTGACGCAATGTGTATCTTTAAACAGTGTAACAGGTTCTGAACTGTTCAATTATATATTTGCAAAATTTGCACCTAACACGAGCGATAACAAATCACAATGTAATTTGTATAATATATTTTCAATATTAAACACCAGGTGTAGCGTTGCTTTATGTGTTACGTAAGAGAAATTCAAAAACCAAATCTATTGCCAATTGCTTTATGCTTCGAAATAGTAAGTTTAATTAATATTTATTGAAATTTATGTTTTAATGGATTTTGTGCTTTTTCTTATCATACAAAGGTTTTTTTACATTTTTGCGTAAATTGCATGTTGTATAAGCGATAAATTCAAAATCTTGTCAAAAACGTAAAAAATATTAAAAATCGATTTTTTCTACATGTAAAATTTATCGATTAATATTATTTATTATCTAATCGATACAGTTATGTGGTTAATAGTATTAGTATTCGCAACCGGCATCCCTAGTTAATAGTTTTGCTTTGCTTTGTCTCGTCTTGTCTTCATTTTTAAAGCTTGTTTATTTTTGTTTTCTCACATGTTCATTTTAATTTGTTAAAATCTTGGCATTTTTGGTATCAGTGTGTTTGTGAATTAAGTTTTGTGTATTAATGCAACGTGAGTATAGGACCGAGCCGGTTATAATGTCTTGATATCCTACATCGAATGTTGGGGCAGCTGATAATATTAATTAGTTATGTTTGTTTTATAGAACAATAGTTTCTAGTTATTTATAGTCTATGTGAATGCAATTTAATAAGATTCCCTTTATACGTAGTTAAATATTGCCGGCCACTTATTTGTTTTTAGGCGTGTTATAATTTTTTATTGATTTGAAAATAGCGAATACTTAATGGCTACCTCCAGTGTGAATACTGCTGAAGTATTGAGTTCCTAGTTTCTACGTATTAAAAATGTCAATAGTCGATTAATTTGAAACCGAATTGCAAAGACTGGAGCTTAGTTTCTTGGTAAATTTGACAAAATATAAGTGGTTCGCACCAGTGATACTGATACTGCGTACTGCTTGTTGTCTCCTGTATGTTGAGCACTTAAATTACCATTCCCTTTGATGAATACAAACATTGCCAGTGAAGTGGCTGTTGAAGAAGAATATTCCTACGTTTCTCTAGGATACATGAAATCTATTGTTTACACTTGCCTAGTGGTCTATTCCCTGTAACCTTCACATTATAGTAGGGGATTCAAACTCAACAGTGTGAGCATTAGATCTTTTTCAAATACATCCATCCGTTAACTTACAAGCTGAGTTTAATAGTAGAATGGTTGAGAATCAAGTTTGAAATGGCCAGTTCAGATATGATCTGTTGTAGCCAAGTTGGGTTAGTTGGAATGGAAATATTAGTAATAAGAATTGTGAGTTTAAAGTAGTCACATGAAGCTTGAAACTTATGGTGGTAAGCTTATGGTAATACGATAATAGATTAGAGTTTGATGCAGTCAGTACATGTATTTCTCAACTTCATCTATAAATAGACCAAATAGAAGCAAAAATTTAAGAGGCAACTGATATTTTCCCAAATGTTATACAATAATTGATGTGCTTTGTACTTACTATTGGCAATAAAAATTAAATAATAATAGAGGAAATTGTATTCAATTATGTGACATTTGATATCATTTTGTTAAATTTTCCAGCGAGGCTGACGTAATGGAGTTACATTTAACTTACAAAATTACAACAGTAATACGACATTTATATATTCAATGTTACATTACTATTCTGAATCTTGAAATTTATTAAATATTATTATTCCATGTTAATATTACTTTATCAACTGATAAATATAGTAAAAAAAAATGATGCTGGAAAAACTTAAACTTAGCATTAAAAATTCCATTACTCCAATTTGAAACTCATCACATGGATATATTATTTAATGTAATTTATTCACAGTTCCAAGACTATCAAGCTAGTGTTACTTTTGTGTAGACACACACTGATATTACATCAATAGCTTGGTACAATTTCTTTTCAATTTTGAACTTCATTTCATCAAATGGAAATTTCAAAAGCTATTCAAATAATATGTCCTATTTACTTCATACTGTACAATATGGTAACTCAAATAGATAGTATTAGATAAAATACAATAATGTTAATGAGATGTTGAGTTTGTGTTATCAACCTTGTTTGTAATGTTTTGTCTCTTATCTCCTATTAAGTTTTACTTGTATAATCATAACTGAACATTGATAGACAACCTTATGATGACCTGATACATCATGTCAAAGGGTTAGGTTCAGGGTTACATTTATTCATTTTTGTATGCTCTATCGATGACAGTATAAAATATAGCACAAATTAACGCACTCTCTACGAGCAAACTATTTTGCTACATTCAATATCTATACTAATATTATTAGGCGAGATTGCGAATTTAAGAGTTTGTATATATGTGAAAGATATCTCTGGAACCACGGCGCCTATATCAAAAATTCTTTTACCATTTGAAAGGCAAGTTCTATATGGACATTGGCTATGTATCAAGAGTGTGTGTGGAATAATTAATTGTTGAACCGGAACGAAGCCGGGGTGGGCCGCCAGTATATTACAAAAGAAATGGTTGAATGGTTTCTAACGTGAAACAAAGATATTTAGGTGTAGTTACTTTACGCTTTAGAATTCGCTTAATCTAACTCATAACAAATAATGTTCACACACTACACAGTAATTCATCATGTCTGAAGTCTGTTGACAGTGTTATTTTCTCATTCCAGATGCATCACACAGTGCTCATATTAACACGTAGCGACAATGGAGGAGCACGCGTGTTTGGTACGTGCTCGCTCCGACTCTGAGGGCTCTTCCAAGCTGAGCTTCGGGTCGATCGCGCGCACCGCCGCCGACGAACGACGCGGTGAGTGCCGAGTTACCTGTTGTCCTGGTACTTTAGCTACATAAAAAAGTTATAAATCGCTGTAATATGCAATAAAATCTAACAAAAAATACAATACATTTAAACAGAGCTAGTCTTATCGCTAAGTGCGATGCCTTTAAGAGAATTTTAAAGGCAGATGTATAGGGTTAATGATAAGACGGAAGAGATTATGGAGTGTGTTATCAAAAAAGCAAACGTGTAAAAGATTAGGGTGCTCATAAAAGCAGTAAGAAAAGCACAATGAAAGTAACAAATTCGCCTACTGTATAAACGATATTCTCGCCATCGAGGCGTGCTGGTCGAAATAGTCAGCTGCGGTACTGTAACCTCACAAACAGAGACAGTATAAAGAGATAGGGAAGCGGAAACGTCGTGGTTCCAATTCGTGTATTTTTTATTTGTTTTAATCATAAACTTTTGTGACTTCATGTATGACCTTTCGCTCGCACGAGTAAGTACACATAGCATTATATTTTGTTTCTTTTTGCGTGGCCGATTTTTGAACCGCATTTCGATAACTCTTATTAGCCAAATATTTTCAAAAGCAACCGAATTTTTAATCTTCATAAAAACGAATGTAAAATTAAATTTTAATAACAATATGGTAAATGTTATTAATCCGGTTTCGTCTGTAAATAAATATATATATATATATTTCATTTACGAGAATTTTAATTCTACTAAAAATATGTAATTTGTGTCTTATGTGGCCGCGCTTATCGGTCGTAATTATGTACATAAGTCTGCCTTCTTGACAGTAGCAACATTTTAAGTACGGCGGGCGGTTTTATCACTTAATTAGCGATCTCTTCAAACAACCAATTATACTATTAATACGTCGTGCTGAATCACAATGTCGTGCACAGTAATGGCATAAATGTAACAGTTATAGTTTTCACACTTTGTCGTCGGCTAATGTAATTATAAGAATGATTGAAACGTAGTACGGGTGGGTGCTGAGGAAAAGTAGAAAGTTGTAAAAAAATGTTTTTTTACAACTACTCAACACGGTCAACGTTGAATTATTTTGTTTTATCTCGCTTTTTGTGCTGGACAATTGACGAAAGATTTATTGAATATTGATTGATTCGATTTCATTTCGATTGAGATTTATTTTGAAAGTAACATTACCATTAAAATATCCGTTTAGGAATTACTTATTGCTGAACGAAAATGGCTGGTGTTCTGTATTGTGTAGTGTTCTGAATTTTTTGTGTTCTGTACGTGATTTTGTAGTTATTAGATGTCCCGATTTGTGCGTGTTGGCACGATTTTCAATATGCCACGGGACGTTCCATTTAGCACCTTCGATCGAACCCCAAAGACGACTTGATTTTTTAGAGCTTAGCCGTAATTCATAACCACAAACTCTTTCAAATCTTAATCTATGTTAGCAAATATTATGACATTTTTATGTAATTTAAAATTTAGACATTTATAAAATTATGACAAAAAAGAACTTAATGCTACATCGATTGAAGAAATCTTTTTTAGTTGGCCCAATTTAAAAACCCAGGCCGAGGAACCTTTTTCTACGAGCAATTATTATGAATTCTGGTCTTGGCAACACTATTCGTCTCCCCAGTTTCGGAGTCTGGCGCAGGCGAGGCGGTCGTCGCCTCCAACATGGCCGCCGCCCCGCCAGAAAGCGGCGACGGAAACGAGAGCGGGGAACTTCTGGATTACAACGACTCCAGTGTGCTGGAACAATTTCATGAGGATGCGCTTCGACAGGTGAGGCATTACCTACGAGTACTTTAGATTAAAATGTAGACCACCTTTTTTGTACAGAGCTACCGTAGTTCAACAGTAGATACTGTTTATTATAGCCCTGTCCGTTGTTCAGTAAGGTGCACAGCGAGTGGAGTAGATTAACTCAGAAACAAGACGGATTGATTGAGCTCACACCTCAATATCGTCTAATAGTTATGGCTATAGAAAAATTCATAACCATAACGTCGATACCCAGGCTGGCTGCGGGTGGTTCCAAGCGCGCGTGATCTTGGCTGTCAGTCTCGCAGTAGCCGGAGCCTCCTTGGAGCTATACTCTATACCCTTCATCCTGCCCTCCGCTGAGATTGAACTATGCATCCTGCCGCATGAGAAGAATTGGCTCGGTGAGTTCAGTTTACCTAATTCAATTTGTACGATACGTGTAATTTGGTTTTTGTTTAATTGTTGTTAAATCGCCTTAAATATTAAATTATTTTATTTATTTATTTGTAAATGCAGTAGGTATATATTATAAAATAATAAATTTTATTCAGTTTGAGGGATTATAATATACAAGTTCCCAACATATGATTTATAGACAATTTATAAACTTTTTTCTCGCATATATGAAATGAAGCAACTTGTGCGTCACGCTTTATTAGAAATGAAATAGAATCACATGGTTTTTTCTTACTGTCTGTAAGTTGTGTTTAGTTTTTTATTTGGTAAAATAATACGAATGTTTTCATTTCATCGACATATAAAATATAGAAAAAAATATATATATATATATATCACGTTTCCGAGTTACGATCATAATTAAACGTTTTTTAGTGATAATGTCACATTTTGTCTATTTCTATTATGTGTGAGGCCACGTCAATCAATCATCTACATTATTGTTAGATTGTGATTGACGACTGACCGACAATGGTTGATAATTGGCCGTCGATTGACTTATTAACAGTGATGATCAGTCTGGTCGGCGGATCGCTCGGCGCGCTCGGCTGGGGGGCGCTGGCCGAGCGGCTCGGTCGGAGGAGGACGCTGCTCTCGTGTCTCGCTGTCAACGCAGTGTTTGCGTCAATTGCTGCGTTTATGCCAACTTATGGAACTTTTATGATGGCCAGGTAAGTGAGGTTGCCTGCTTAAAATAAGCAGCGCGTTTGCGTTGAATATTAATTATAACATTTTCTTTTTTTTTATTTAAAACAATTATAATATTTTTTTTTTTTATCAGATTTTGCTCAGCCATCGGCTCTGGAGCTATAGTCCCAGCGGGGTACACGTACGTCGGGGAATGCTCCCCGCGCGCGCGACGCTCCGTAGCATGCGCGGCGCTGCCGGCGGCGGCCGCGCTGGGAGCCCTAGCCGCTGTGCTGCTCGCGAAGGCTGTGCTCCCTCACACGGGGGCGGAGGCGCTCATAGAAAACAAGGAGCATTTTAGTGCTTGGCATCGGTGAGTTAGTCTGGAGTTTGAGTAGATAAGAGAGTAGAAGAATCGTGTTATGCTAAATGATTCCCTTATCTACATGCGCTTAACCACCATCACAGAAATTAGTTGGTGCACCCATGAAAATCCATTGAAATAGTCGGCGAAGCGTTGGTAGTCAGGAAGGAAGTGGGTGAATTGTTGGTCAATTGAATTTTCAATATTTCAAACGAGTGACATAAGAACATTAATAAGAGATTTTTTTTCTATTGTAACTCAATGCTTGACTGCAATAGCACCTGATGGTAAGTAGATGTACCCGTAGACGATAGAGCGCACACACTCGTAAAAGGCCTAAATAAAGCCTTAAACCCACTATCACCCAAACAGCCAAACACGTAAAGGCCTTACCACCGGCTGGATCGAGTCTGAATTAAACTATAGCCTACATAGCTCACCGACTTGCAACAGTATTAAGGTAAGTTTGAGGTTGTCTCGATTGGATAGGAATTGTTTTAGTCAATTTGGGCCGTGAGGAAACATGCTAACTTCGCTATCACAGAAAATCTACAACTACCCCCACATTATGACGTGGGGATTTTGTAAGAAAGGAGTAAAAACAGCTCTCGTTGAGGAACGGCGATGCGCTGGTGACTTTTCTGAAGTTGCCCATCTCCATAACGACACAGACTGCTTGACGTCAGACGGTCCATCTGCTTTTTGGACAGACTTTAAAACTAAAAAAGCAGCACCAGGCATTGGATAATACTGTAATATCGGACACTCAATGTACATTCCAGATATCTCCTCCTCTGCACGTTGCCGATCCTCGCGTCGCTGATCAGCCTCATCTGGACCCCGGAGTCGCCGCGGTACCTCCTGGACGTGGGCAGAGAAGTGGATGCCATGATGGTGTACCAGGTAAGTGCACGGGAGAAGGAGCCTGGTGTAGACTCCATATAGGTGTAGAGAGAGCCAGGCTACACGATCTTATCTTTTTTTAATCACACACTCACACCTCCGCATTTGGGGTACCTGTAATTCGGGTCACATGGACGTTCACACATATGAAATCACAAACACTCTTGACCCGGGAAGAAACAACTGTCTGTCCCATAAACGTCCAGCCGTCCGGGGATCGAACCTGCAACCCGCGACTCGGCAAGGAGTATCACTACCAACGGGGGTCATTCCACTTTTATTATTGGCATGGATTTATAGATTTAAATCTTGTCTCCAGGGAATCCACAGCAGCAACCAAACGCGGATTTGCAGCAAAGCTGCCGTCGCAGCGGGAAACGGCGAGTGGCGGTTGGGCGAGCTCACCCTACCGGGAAAGCGCCGCCCTCCCGCCCTTCATCACGTGCGACACAGCGTTAAAATGGTGAGCGTATGATTTTTAAGGTCCCATACTTTCGTATGTCTGCCCGTATGTCTCCCAAGCGCTGTTTTCTCTCAATGTACTTGTTAGTGTTCAAAAGTGATAGAGTTCAATGATATAACGACAGACGAACGTAATTCTATCGTAGCGTTACTATGAAGTGGCCGTATCGGGGCGGCCTAGAATAACCATTCTGGTAGTACTGGGTGTCGGTACACACGACAGAAGCGCCAGCCTGCTCGGTGGTAGGGCTTCGCGTAAGAATTATATTATCAGTGTTATTATTATATAATGAATATTGTTATGTTCCCGTGAAGCCTGCCTGTCTAGCTACCACCCTCCTGCTTCAGTCAGCCGCCAAACGACTCGTCGTGTTCCGGGTGGGAGCTTGGGAGCCAATGCTTTCTTCTTTCTTACATTTTTCTCATTTCCTGGCCGATAACACATCAGTGATACCTTTGGTCTTGCCGATGTCCGTGGGCGACGATGACCATTACCATCAGGTGGCTCGTTTGTCGGCTATTAATATATAACAAAAATACAAATGTATTTTTACAGCCGATGACATTCCACCAGCCATTCCGAGTACGGAACGTTTTGCAGTTTATATTCGTTGTTGTTACATGCAAGGCGACCGACGTATGACGATGACGTACCTTGTCGACAGTTCTGGCAGACGTTTTTCCAGCTGTTCTCCAGCACGTACAGGAGTGTCACGCTGCGGCTCGGTGCTACGCTCGTGTTCGCAATGGCTATACAGGTAATGATGATAATCGTTCAGACATGCGCACATACCACTCCCAGCCCCACCCCCACCCCGTCACCCCCGAGCACTAGGACTCCGCATGTTGCTGGTGGCGTGAATGAACGTAACAAATATGACATCATACACACCCACGACCTGAGAACAGATGTTAATCTGTCACTTAAAGTCTGTCCTTTTTTCCCATGGATACCCGGATGCTCGGAGAAGTCTGCCCTGGCCAGGGCCAGGAAGATATGATTTCCGGCCAGGGCAGACATGCATGTGACTAGTTAATGTGTTTGTTTTCACATCTTGGGTGTTTGATGTGTCATATGTATGTATGTATATATCCTAGTGTGTGTATGTGTGCGCGTGTGCGCATACGTTCAGTTATCGTTTGTGTAACGTCACGTTTTTCCAGTACTACCTGTCCGCGTACATACCGAACACGGTGGCCCGACTGGAGGGCGTGGCCTTCGAGGCGTCCAGACGCGTCGTCCGGAACGTGTCGATATCGAACGAGCACTTCACCGAGACGCTGTCGAACGTCGAGTACGCCGAGGTGACGTTCGCCAACTGCACGTTCCGCGACACGCTGCTGTCGCACGTGACGTTCGCCAACTGCACGTTCGTCGGCGTCGCCTTCTGCAACCTGCACACCTCGATGACGACCTTCACGAGCTCCTTGTTTGTCAACAGCACGTGAGTACGGCGAACGGTCGTTTGTTCTGTTGTCGAATAGTAACGAATAGTAAACATTACGACGTCCTGTGGCTGTCGCTGTCTGATGACAATGAGTTGAATTCATAATTGTTATTTGATGGTCAAAATTAAGCCGCAAGTAAAATACATTGTACTAGCATCATCGCTTCGCTTCAGAAAATATATGCCTTCAGCAACTATGGCTTTGGGTTCTATTACGTTAGTGAAGGCACCTACTAGTCCGCTTCCCGCTTCGTCTGTTCGAGCTATATAAGAAATATTTATACAAAATGTTATACTTCCTTAATTTCACCCGAGTACAATGTGTTCCGACCGCCGCAGCATAATAGACACCGACATGGAGTTGGGCCGCGAGCTGGACGCCGGGTGCGTGCTGCGCAACACGAGCATCCGCGGCATGCGCGGCGCGTGCTCGCGGCACGCCGACCTCACCGCCGACATGGGCGGGCTGGTGCGCGAGCTCGCGTACGGCGCGTACGGCGCGCTCGCGCTGGCGCCCGCCGCGCTGCTACCGGCCGCCGGCAGGCCCGCCGGTGAGTGGGAGGGGGTGGAGTAGCAACAGAGACGGGGCACAAACGGGAATCCACACAGACATTTAAAGCCTTTTCACTACCCGACAAATGCATGTAGAATATTGCTGGCGTGTCGGCATTGTAATTGTATATTAAAAATTACTATATTTTAAATTTACTAACGATCAATGTCAAATAGTTATATATATATATTTTTTGTATATATTTTTTGTCGTTTTCATTGCAGTCGACTAAGAATTCTCTTGTGTTTTAGAGATTTAAATCCTTGACTTGTCAATGTAAGTCCAATGTAAAAATGTGACATCATTTGTTCCAGTGGTGCCGTGCGTGTTCTGCGTATTGCTGTCTCCAGCGCTCTACGTGGCCGAGAGCGAGACGGTGCTGTACGTGGTGGAGGCGTCTTACCGCGCGCTCGTCACCATCATATACTTCAACGTGTGCGTCAATATTATCGACACGTTCCCCGCCAATTTGAGGTCAGTTGCAGTTTAGAGGGAGATGAGAAAAAAAGTATAAATGACAAAAAAAGGTAAAAAAAGAATTTTTTATACCATCACATTCGTACATCATTAGGCCTCGGATGTCATTCAAGTTTCTAGAAAACAATCGGTACATTGTTAGTCGTTATTTGATTCGAATCGGTAATTGATTGTTGTACATAAATATGAACATTTTATTAGGACCGTGATACCCAAAGTGGTCTATGTCGACCCCTAGGGGTTCGACGATGTACTGCGAAGGGTGCACGTCACCAAAATACACTGATATTACAAATTCAACCTTTCAAAAGTAGCACTGTACCAGCTGTCACAAACACATTTGCAATAGATGTAATTGCAAAAATCAATATTAGGTAAACGGGGGGTCTACCCAAAACCAAGGAACGTGCCGAGTGATCGACGAGGTACGAAACTTTGGGGAGCTTTACTTAGCATAATTAACACGCAATAAGGGACTCGTCCACGTTTTCATTGACACTGATAATCCTGGTGTGGTCCTTCGAACCGGATGGTTAAGCTAATGGCAATAAAGCAACGCATAGGCCGACTACCGTTTGCCATTTTTTTTTATATCAAGCCTGTGTCACTGCTCCAGCCCATACAAACCGTTCCCTCGTGTTCAGCGTGACCTGGTCACATAAAGGCAGCCCGGTGAGGCTCCCAATGTCCTCTGTCGTCTGTCAAATTTGGTCTAATGCGTTGTGGACCGGCTATATTGTTAAACTTATGTCACTGGCCAGCCTGAAAGACTGTTCCTTAATCCAACTCATTATGAGAGAACAACGGAGTCCAGCCGTGGGACAACTATGGATTGTGGTGATAATGATTGTAATAGTTTAGGGCTTACTTTGGGATATTAGTTAAGAGGCGTACACCTCTATAGCACTCACTTGTTCTCAGCGGCCATGTACTACAATGACTATGAAATATTTTACTTACATTTGTCACTTCCTAAACTAAATTGAAATGTAAACAATTGAGATAATCAATTTTCAAACAATTGCAACAGAAAGAAGCTTGCCAAAGCTACTGTGCAGCAATCTTCAAACACACGAGCGTAACTATGACTTTAATTACTTCTACAGAACTATATTAATATAAGTAAACACTTACTTACACCCGGTACTAGGACTCCGCGTGTTGCAGATGCCGTGGACACACCCACACGATACGTCACAAGTACACAATCTGCGAACAAACAACTATTGGTGGTCACGTCCATATCCACCCGACGAACTGGTGACCGCTCAAGTACACCATCGTCCGCCAACTCGTAATAATACATGTTGTGTATTACCGTTCCAGGTGCACTACAACAGGTGTGATTCTGTCAGCGTCGTGCGCGGGCGCAGCTATAGCTCGCGGATTGGCGGGGTCCAGCGCGCTCGCGGCGTGCGTGCTGTGCGCCGTGCTCGGGACGCTCGCAGCGGTCGCCGCCCGAAACACGCAGCCGTAACAAGTCGTGTGACACTAACGTGACGTTAACGACGGTAGTTGGCGTGTAGTTACCATAACGGTCCGTAGAATATCATCACTGAAACATCTAAGAACGTTGTGGTTTTCTAGAGAGTGGCGTGTGACGCAACGTCCGGTAGCGTAGCTTCGTGCATGACGGCATTGAATAGTTTTCGAATGTTTTTTTTTTCGATTTGTTATTACAATAAGAGTCCTCGCTGGACATGCTACCGTCTTACATATTCTAAACACACCGTTAACGCTAAATGAGGAATGGTCGTTCGCCACTAGCGTATTGTTTTCTGCGCTATTAGTGCTCCTTACAGTGATAAACTCCTAGCTAGCTAGCATTTGTGAACTATTATCCAAATGTATATACCCAAGTGTCACTAGTAAAACTCTCGCCGATGCAGATTTGTTAATCTAAAAAGGAATCTTTAAAACATGCTTAGGTTTGATGAAAATAATGGCTCCTATATTACTTTTACCAAACAAAATCGAGATGGTCCTCTAGCGCATGTGGAGAGTTTGGGTTAAAACTTTAAAATCCCATATGGATGCTTAGGTCATGTCTATATTTTTTGTGACTAAGCAAATTTTCTCCAAAGATCTCCCGGGTTTTAGGTGCAACTGATTAACTCAACAGATTCTACAGCCATCCGATGCATATGGGCAATCTTGTGATCTCTGTCTCCTCTGAAGATATTTGTACTCTTGCCCCTTTGTGCTATTGAAATATGATCATCGAAACTTATTGGAGGAAGCAATCAGATGATGTGGGATTTATATTAAAAAAAACCTTGTAAAGCTCGGCGACATGAGCAGCAACAAAACTCAAGCAAAAACCCATAATTCTCACATGGAATTTTGTAAAAGCTGGCGTGGATGGAAGTTGAAATTAAGCGCAGATGTGCCATATAGTCTGATTCAAGGTGTTTGAGGTCATGATGTTTATATTCACCCTCGAGGCTGAAATATAGTGTCGAATTATTTTTAGGTATCAAATCGGGATATTGCAATAAAGTCAACGTTTTCAGTACAACTGCAACAGTATACAGTATACAGGAAGTGAGCGAATATTATCGAGTGGTTCTTAAATAATGTGCATCGGTTCTCGTTTAGTAATGGCGTTCGATACGATCAAAAGAAAGAAAAGTTTACGGGCAAAGCACCACCAGGTTACGGTGAGCATGCTTCGGGATAGGCCTAGAACCTTGCGTATGCAAGCAATGTGCGAAACTTCGATAGCGTGATTCAGGTCACCATTGTGGCGCCATCTCTTATCGTACTCGAAAGTTGACGTATGAAAGATTGCCTATGTCGAAAAATATTGTTGTCATAAAGTTGACTACAGTTTGAAAAGGGAAACGAGCTCGTGGTTTTAAATACTTTTTATGGTATTCACTATATTTTAAAGCGACGAATATAAAACGGAATATTGCACTGGAGAATATTAAACATGGTACGAGTGTATATTAATAAATCACCTTTTCATTTGTACCTTCGAATTAAATACTTCGACAAAACTTCTTAGAAAATACGTATTGAATTCAAAAATAAAACTATACATAAAATAGTTTAATATTGTTGGCTTAGCTGCGTGTTCGGAACACTGGTCGGTTGTATTTAACATTAGATATATATATTTTAGTTGTTTTGCATATGAGAAATATATATAAACATCAAATTTTTCATTAATTGCCTTTATTTAAGTGCAATTATAATTATATTATATTTAACTTTCTTAATATCATCCTTTTTTTAATGCTTTTATCAAATGAATTTATTTAATTACCCTTTTTTACATTTTGTAACTGATATGAACATTATTTTGGTGTCTCTTTTAATTAATTTATTTATTATATGTATTTTTTTCCAATTCTATACTAAATACAAATTATTTAGAGCTAAACAATGAATTACTGAGCATTTAAGCTCTGAAATTGAAATAAATCATTAAGTAATTAACCTTAAAAAATGTTACATCAAGAAGGCCTTAACCAATAGGTTAACTAATATCTTAACACCATTAATCTAAGCCCTCTCAAACTATTTGTCGCGGTCACAAGTTCCTGGTTAACTATCCGTATTTAAATTTTCAATGCACAGGTGTGATTCCCCTAAAGCTACTACATTGCCATAATTATAAATTAAATTCTATACTAGTATTATAAAGAGAGAGTACGAATTTTGTGAGTTGTTGTGCATGTTGAGGGTAATGTACGGAATCACGATACTTTGAAAACTTTAATTACAATCTGAAACGAATGGACCTTTCTGAATTCTGGATGGACAATGGTTATATGTTAATATTGCCATATAATTGTTCGAATTGAATAGAGTTGTAACGGGTCCACTTGTAATATCTATCTCAATTTCAACAATTACAACACATATAAAATATTAAGTAGATAATTATTCGTATTTTAATTCACACATTTAGTCTAATAATATATTATTAGTATTGCAATGTATCCTTCCATCCATCAAAATTTGTCAAAGAGGGATTTCCTGGTAGGTTGACCGACCGGTTGATGTAGGGATTAGCTGATACAATGACTAATGTTTGCAAGTTGGATTAAGTAAGGGATTCATCAAGCTGCGATAGCCGGATTTATGAACATGGTGATATTTATTTACAGTATATTATACCAACCACTATTTACTTTGATTGTAGCCTTAGATGGTGAAAATATTAATTTGGAAAAGTCTTCTCATCAATATCTTAATAGTGTTATCATTAAGGAGAAAATTTGATGTTACTTTGTAAACTTATGTTACGCTACTATGGCCATAAGGATGTGAGATGATTCAATTTTTTTTTTTTTTTCAATTAACATTTTTCGTTACTCACGTCACGCCATAGTTTCACCCCTGGCATAAGAAATCCAAGAAAAAAGAGTATTTTGAACTGACAGTTACAGAATTGATTCGATCTCAAATTTGTATGCTCTATTGTCTATGAAACAAACATAGTAGTCTTTCATCACAAGGAACGCGTCCGAAGTGATTTAAGTAGTTTCTAAATGAATTCGCCTCGGCCCGTACGTCCTAGTATGTAGGTAGCTAACTAAGAATCTAGAACAATTCACGTCGATACACGCCCATGTGCACGGGGCCTAACATATATCAGTAGGTTGAACATATCTAGGTTGTACTGGAACGGCATGGTTGTAATTATTTTTACGTTAATTAACTATCGATTGGAGATAAAGTCCACGAGATACATTCTGAGGGTACGGTGTTCTAAAATCGATTTTTTTAATCAAATTTCTTTTTTAAAACACTAACACATAATGGCAAAGGCAATGTATTTTACATAAGTCTTTTTTTTAGTTTAATTGAATTATTCAGTAGTTTTTGAAGCCAAAAATATGTTAATGTGGTAATTATTGCGCAATTACGCTTTGGTTTTCCTTGTTATACTAAATTGTTTTTTTACCTAACATCACAAACGAGATTTGCATTTTTGAAGAAATCACTTTTTAGTTCTTCTACACACAACATTGTAAGAAAGATATTTCCCTACAAATAAAGCTCCACCTGTACTAATAAAAGACAACATTCTATATATACAATAAAAAAAAACAAAATCATTTTTATAATGTCAAAAATCTCATATTTAGGTTACTTAGATTTATTATACTATTAAAGTATCAATCAATATTAAATTTAGTAATTATAATATAGTGTTGCCATATCTCTCACGTTAAGTGATATTCATATAGACTGCTTTTTTCATAGTTTTAATTTTATTATTATAAATTATTCGAGAAAAGACAATTTATTTTTACGGTACAAAACGCTAAATGATATTGTCATTTGCCATATTTTTAGGTAAAATTTAGTGTTAGAAAATGTGTCATACAAACATGTTTTTGGTTTATTCGCAATATTCCTATTCTTAGGTATATTTTAAGAATTGACAATACTTACATGTATTTTTTAATATACTACAAAGTTTATCTCGTAAAGATTTATCGAGTTTTGGGTCCGATTTAAACCCAGAGCAACGAGGCAAACGGCGCACGATCACAGAGTAATTATGATAATTAATTACATGACAATAAGTGAATCCTGTAATAGTAGAGATTGAGCATTGTTATAAAAGCCAATCACTCGCGGTGGCTTCTCACCACGCGTAACAACGCAATAGCGCGGCCGTAGGTCATAGACATGTAACGATGTGCGGTGGCCTGTGCCGGTACGAGATTCGCCGTTATTCGTTACAGAATTTGCATCGTATTTATATATTTTATGAATCGCGATGAATCCAACGCACCGAAATTACACATCGTGGGAAGCCACCAGTAGTCGTCACCGAACAAAAACTATAAGTTTGAAAATTAACTCAAGCAATTATTATAACGCCATCTATTACGTCGCTCCCTGTTTTAGGTATACGAAAACACTTCAGTTTAGAAAATATAGTTAATCCTCTTTGTCAAAATCGATTTAATTTCCCGATTTTGTAATGTCATCGGTACAAATCACTGTAACTTTCACTACAGTCGACAAATGTAACTGGGGTCTATAGATCTAAACATGAGCGATAGATCTGACTCCGATCTATAGATCCGACTGTAATTAGATCTAGATGATGGAACTGTGAATACGATTGCCAAGTTCCAATTCAACAATCCGTAAATACTTTATAATTCAATTGGGACAAAACTTAATTACTGTATTTAATGCACAACACAGCTATGCGGCTATAACTCGACTGCTCACAGTGTTGCCATACAGACAACGACCCATTTCACGTTATGTTAACCATTGTAAAAGCAAGCTTACTTGCTATTCAAGAACTGATAATTGAATAACAATATTTTTACTGTTTACAATGATCGCTTATTAATTCTCAATAAAATAAGATAGCTCTGTAATTTTACAATATTTTAGATGAACTGCCATTTCTATATCACAATGCCATTCATTATTTTTTTTTATATATTATCACATTCCTGCTTAGGACTGACTCTATATTCTGGACTCTAAGAACGTGAACACATTTACGATGCATTCGAGATGTACCAATAAATCAAAATCGGGGATGACTTGACTAAATAGTTGTGATTTGAATCGTAGTGTGTATTGATTCACGATTCAATCAATCGTTTTTAATTTAAGCCTTCGGATATTTAATTCTAGTTAATTATTTTTTAATCGCATTTTGCGTGTTCTTTTTGGAAAAATGTACAAATCTTTATTGTCCGCTCTGTGCAAGGTTTGTAATCCAACTTTAGAATGAAAAAAAATTAGTTGTTCCAATAATTACACTAAAATTGATTTCTGAAAAAATAATCACATTGTCTACAACCCCGTTGTAAATGTGTTCGCATCCTTGCACCCTAGTCAATTTGTTGAATCCTATTAAATGAGTCCTATCCTAGATTTAATTGTTTGTATCGTAAATGATAATGTCAATTGAAATGAACGTTTAAGTGTATTTAAGCGGCGGTTTACGTTTCAGTTGTTCGGCACGGATGGTACAAATTTGTTAAAATTATGAAGATACCAGTGCATCGATCAGTATCAAACTAAAATCAATCCAGAATGTGAGCTAAGTACAACAGTCTCCTCGCGGCTGCAGCTGCGACCCTTGGTTAGTGTCTTGATAAAAATTGAAAAGGTGAAAATATTATTTCATACCAACATTAATTTTCTGTGCGATCCACGGATTCATCTTTAAATTTTCCTTTTTAACGAAAAATGCTACAATTTAAATAACACATATTTATTTGAACATCAGTTTTGTAAACAAATTCATACTAGAATCAGGTTCAGTGTTTACAACGCGACACATCTGTTCAAGGTAACATAATTACAAAACTAAACAAACTGACAACATGACAAATTCCAAAAGGAAACAAGTACCATCAGAAGTAGAATCTATTGTCTTAACTAGGCATTGGAAACTGGATCCTAGCAAATATATTAACCAATTATATTGAGTTAATTTGATCGCATCCGATTCATCGTTCAGAAATTAAACGAACACAGACACTAACAATTTATTGGATAATTGAGTAATTATAGTCCATACCAACAACCGTTCGTAAACCGCCTCATCAGAACGGAGCCGTTGATCGGTGTAGGTTATAAGAAGTTTGAAAGTTTTTTTTTTGCACTGGTAACATTTAGTTGCGTTGAGAATCTGTATAAACACATTTTTGTTTATCCCGTAACGGCAGTTTGTGAAATTTATTTTATAAAAACTTGTTTTTGTTGCTCAATTTTGTGTGATTCAATAAATGAATCCCTTGAAATGACACGGTTTCATCTGATTTAGTTTTAAGATTTGAATTCTCGTAATTAGATTAATATTGATTGTGTTTTGTCTTTGTCGCATCAAAGTTTAGTTCTTGCCAAAAAATGACGCCGAAGGAAAAAGAAGTAACATAAAGTAGTTAACACCATTTCATTTCAAAGGTATGAAACGTAAAACTTGATAATATTTGGTGGTATGTTCTTCGTATGTTTTGAACTGCGACCAGTTTCGATTCTAGTTCCTGACAAATATGTGACGCGTAAGACGCTCGTCTGTCAGACGTATAGTCCTGCTGGTCTAGGCTGAATCTACTTTAAAGAGAATATACTTAAAGGCGATACATCTATTTTGATACGAAGGACCTAACACCGACGGATTTCATATCTATTTGTAGAAAATATTTACAGTAAGTCAGATTTATGAAGATTTTCTTAAGATTAGTCTCCAAAATTTTTAAATATTATTTGAAGATATTTACTTGAAGCCATTCAAAGTAGATAGATTTGAACTACGAGCGATGATAAATCTCACGATAACAAATACACTAAAAATATTTATCTCGATATCGGTGACACTGACTTACTGTGGTTACGGTTTGCACGGGGTCATTGTAACCCCCCCCCCCCTCCCCCCTCCCTTTTGATATATCGGCTTTAGAATGTGCATTTTATATTTTAAAGCTCCATTGCTTGTTTGTTACAGAAATAATTTTGAATAAGTTTTTTATACATATCTTTAAAAGTTCGTTATATGTAGGAATGTTTTACAGTATCCGGTAGGAAAGGATATGGGTAGATTTTGGAAGTAAATGTTGAACCCTTCACTGCTGTTTTGTAGGTAATGTAATATGGAACGGTAATTGTGTAATGATGAAGTATTGAACGGCATCACGCATCAGTCAGCTGAAGTACCTACCGACTGTCGCGGGTGGCATGGACACACAAAGGGCCATCTAAAACGAAGTGCAGTAATATAAAGAGAGAGTGCGAATTTTGTGAGTCTGTGTGTGTGTGTGTTGAGAATAGTCGCCGAAATCAAGGCGCTTGTTTGAAAAATTATTTAGCATTCGAAAGGTTCAGTATTCTAGATGGACCTAGGTATACATATAACGTATATATTTATATAAATTAGCTACTCATAATGATATTCACTTTGCGTTATACTATTTAGGGATTAGTAAGAATTATTACACCCATATATTATTCACTAAGTTAAGTAATTGTTCAAGCCGAATATAATCGGGACGGAACGCAAGTAAAATGTAATTTTATAGCCTGTCAATTGTTTTTACTACACCCTAACTACAGGCCCGAGCATGCATGACACATGATCACAAAGTTAGAATTGATGCGCTACACCTGCAGAATATCAAAAATAAAATTTGGAGCAATACTCATGAAGTAGAACGCCAGATATGTATCCGTGTGAAACTTTCTCGTTTTTATTTTTTTTTCATTTGATATGACTTGAGCAAGTCCCAAACGTTACTGATAAATTCTTTTAGTTAAAGTGTAAAGTATTATTTTTGATTTGACATACACATGAAGCAGTGAAGGGTTAGCTGGTACAGACTGAGCTGCGCATTTCGTCATGATTATGTAAATATAGAAGTGATTGAATACAATAATGAATAAACGTCTATGTTAATATTTGCAATATCTGAATCTTGTTTTATTGAAACCCTTTTATGTGCCCCGGAGGACACGATGTGCAGTCTCCTCTGGTTTGTTTTTTATGTAAAGGGTCAAATGGTAAGTCACTGTCGCCACACATTCATGGAAGCAGGAGCTTCACCAACGCACTGAAGGATTAATTGACAACGCGAATATTAAAATTTGCAAACTAAATTCTTTAATTATACTAGAAGCCGGTAAAAATATTTTTTACAGATACACATGAGAGGAATTTAACTGGATAGTACAGATCTTAACGATTTTAATCGCGTTTAATCATCATATATCAATATCATGAATAAAAGAATCCATCCCGTTTTCCAATTTACATGGTAACGGATCCTATAGATTTTTGTTATTTTTACTGATATTTCGACCCAAATACGTAGATTATTGTCACGGCAAGACTATTTATCGGTATATCGGTTAAATCGTAAAACGGGTATTCACCCGTTACAGATAAAGCGGATAATGTCCACGACATAATTTTAAAATCAGATTTGTTTGAAAATGTAACTAAAAGTGATTTTACAAGTTCGATAGAGTATCAAACGGCTTCCTGTTAGTGTTAGTTCATCGTTTTTAAACGGGAAGATTATATGTTCCAAGTAAATGCGAAAAATTTATCAGACTGACAAAGACAAGTCGGTCATTTTGGTTGCGGTTTCTGTTTTCTAACACTACAGATCAAGTTGATGAGACCGAATGTGGCGGGTTACACGGATATTGTTTTTATATCGCTTTGGCGCTGATCACTGTTATGTCACCACAATTACTGTGGGACAGTTGGTGCAGACAAAAAACTAAAATTAATCCGTATATGGTAGTATGGTAGACCGCGGATGGTGGCGCTCAAACGGCCGGTGACGGTAAGCCTCAATTGTTGGAGCAGTGTCGTGTTGATGCCAGATCAATAACTGTCACAATGACATCTACACATAATTACACTACACGCGACTGCTTCGTATGAATGAGACTGATGCATAAAATTAACTGAACATTTTCTATTATTTAAACACTTTATTACTCTACGAACCATTTAAACAACTAACAAAATTATAGTAACACATTGGACAAGTGGCGATCAACAAAATAATCTAAACCATGATTTATACATTTATTTACAAATGTGTCGAAAAAAAAAAACGTTCTAAAAAACGAACAAATGTAGTGAAAAAACACACTGCATATCAATATACATATATTAAAAGAATATGAACTAAAAACAAAACTCATCCGATGTTTTACTTTAACTCGGGAAAGAGACGTAGATATTGCTGTCTCTTTCGTTAGGTGACGCTTTACTCCGTCATCCAGTAGAAGCGGGAACCGAATCGCGCTGGTTTCTTTTCCGCGTCTTCGGGAAGGGCTGGCGTGGCGTCCGGGTAAACTGCCTTCGGCTCTTCTAGTGGTTTTGGTCTGGAAGAAAAAAAATTTGTAGAATACCAAATACACATTACTGTTTGGTTGAATTAATTTAATCGTTTCATAGAAATATATGTAATGCAATAATAAATTACAGGCTTACTTCTCTTTTTGATTTTAAACGACATTTCGATACATACAATTAGGCCATGGCAAGACAAAACAGATATAATTAAAATATCAATATTTATTTTAACCCTTACCGTTTAGTGTCATGAACGCGAACCTCGGTGAAGTAACCATACGGAGGGCGTTCTAAGTTCAACTTATCCAACATACATTTGTCATAAACACCCTGGGTTTTACGGCAACTGAAACATAGCGATACTAGATTATGAACGATAAATATAAACTAAATATTCAAAACCAAAAAAAAATCAAATTAATAATGGGCCGTTTTTTGACTTATTTGCGTACAAATTTCCCATGGAAGAATTATTACTCAATGTCAATCTGGCAACATTAAGGTATGACACCGGAAAAAAAAAGGAAACCAGAAACGATATTTCCCTACGTAAGAAAATATTAAATTATTTTCTTCTCCTTGACAAAGTACTTTTCCGAAAAAAAGTAAAAATATAAAAAAGTATAAAAGTAAAAATTACGTAAATAAATGTTACCTATTTGAAAAAATGAATTTAAATTTGATTGTAGCTCTAATTGACCCAGACCTTGAGTCATTGAAACTGATCCACCAAATAAATCGTAGGATGAGTGACCCACTAGTGGATAATTTCTAGGTTATGTTATCCTCACAAGAAGATTCAGTACCCTTTTTTTTTTAAGAAATTACTTACAATAATTTAAAAAAGAAAGTATCTGTGACACGTGCAGGCTAAAACAAATACATCAATACCTTTTTACTTAATATAGGTTAATGCTTGACAACAATTCCACCTGAGGGTAAGCGGTGATGAAGTCTAAGATGGTGAACCTACTAACCTATAAAAGCCAATGCAGGCCTATGCTCTCCTTAGCGTAATAATCACGTCATGTCATGATTGTCAAAACAAAAAAGGTCCAAATGAGTGGTAGCTTAGTGGTATGATTAGCTCAGGCTCAAGTACAAATCTTGCACCTCAAATGTTTTAAATGATGTGCGTATTATAAATCAATTATCAATTGCTTCAGTGAAGGAACAGAGGAAACCTGTACACCTGAGTATTCTCCATAATGTTCTCAATCTCAAAGGTGTGTGAAATCTGATGATTTGGTGAAACTAAATACCTAACATGGTAGCAATATAAGGCTGTAATCCTTCTAGTTGTGAAAAATAATTATGGTTTGTAATTATGATTAATGATTCAATGACACTTATATAATAGAGATTTCTTAATGAAATTGAATGCAAGGTTGTGGGTCCTAGTATGAGTATGCAAAAAAATTTAATTGATTTTAGAAACATAATTTTTTTGTTTTGATCAACAATTTTATCTGCTGTTGCATCTAAAGCAATCATTAGTTAAGGACTGGAGAAGAGAAGAACAATTTAATTAATTTAATCCTATTAAAACACTTATTCAGTTACTAATCCAATGGCTTATTATGCGAAACATTGTGTTACAGCACAATATAAAAAATAAAGATGGCAAATTACTGTTCTTTTATCTGTATGCCAAAGCTTCTGATAAAATAGATGTTGTCGAGATTCAAAAGAATAGCACACTAATCTTTTAGCAAATGTGTTGAGTATTTAAGCTGCAGTTCACTAACTAGTACTGAATACCACTGTACTTATTGTGTTATTTGTTAATTATAAGATGTGTTTGCTAGTTACTTTGACTATTCTTAAAACTCACTGTCCCAAGGCATAGTCTCCAGAACTCTTTTCAATGCAGTGGGCGTACTGGTTGAACTCTGTGAGGCAGGTCTGCTTTACCTTCCTAAAGAAGTTCAAGGTACAGGCAGTCACAGCCTTGCCTTCATTGACGCATTTACGGGGATCATTTTCCTCAAAACGACAGAGCATGAACTCCTAAAATGACAATACTACATAAATTTTTTGTTGTATAAAATTTCCCTGCTTATCCAGTGAAAAATTCTGAATTTGAGTCCCAGCCAAAACAGATATATATATGTCACAACTAAAACAAAAACAACAGTAAAATATAAATATGTATCTGGTGCGCTTGCTTCAAAAGTTGGGAGATATTGTCAAATAAACTATAGGAACATAATTTAAACAATCAACAAGGGACTTTAATACAGCACGTATGTATGTAAGTGTCCTCCATCTTCACAGGCAAACATTATTATTTTTAAAGCAAAATATAACATTAAGATCTTGATATTGTACTGTGAATTAATAATAACATATCAAAACATAACCTACTCAAACTTTGATTATGCAATCAAATTGGGAGGGTAATAAAGGTTTGCTACAACTACATTAATAGCCATAGAGGTTTTGATGATAAGCCTGAATGAATGTATTGAAGAATACTTACATTATTAACTTGCTCACAATATTTTCCTAAGTGAAACGAACCAGCCCTCAAAATAGCTGTCGATAAATTAACTTCCTGAACGGTCAACTCAGACTCTTCCGGCAAAATGACTTCCGCGGTCAAAACCATTTTAATTTAAAACTAATTTCACTAATAATTTTGAAGTCAACGCAAAATAAATAAGAAAATTTCTTTCACAAAACCCGTGAAGAAATTGTCTAGTATTATACAGCAAATTTGAAAATCTTACAAGATAACGTTAGAGTGAGATAGACTGCAACCAATATGCCTCTATTATAAAAAGACGGATATATGTTTTGACATTTGTCACATAACGCTTAATTTTTAAGAGTTTTACGGTTGATTTTGACAATCTTGACTTACCAATTGTGTCATTTTGACATTGTAAGTAGTGGACCAACGGGATGTGGGTGATAGAGGCG
>DWPT01000394.1:0-24980 GCA_018251895.1 Agathymus mariae mariae
TTTTTCGCTGACGTAGACCCCTTGCAGGTTGTCATAGACCCCTAGGGGTCGATATAGACCACTTTGGGAATCACTGGCTTAGACTGTGCGTTGACCGATAGTCAGGTTGTCGAGAAAGGATTTATTCAATCGAAATTGTTATTGAATAAAAAATTGGAATTTTTATACAATAATCAACCAAATCGGTCGTGTCGTTGTCCATTAACGATCTTGGTATATGCGGCAATTTATTTTAATTTTTATAGATTCTAAATTTCATATTTACATCATTTTGTTATTTGAGGGTTGATTTTTCGAATTTTATAAATTGAGATCATATTATCTTTATTTGAATAGCTAAAACATTATAAGTATTATTTATTGACTTCGTAAGAGAACTACAATTATTGTTATATTCCACTTACTGGGACGCGTCCATTTCCCGACAAAATAATTTTCCTAGTTAATACACTAAGTATCTTTATACGTAATATAAAATTCAAAGTACGTCGCGTGATGGCAGACGCAAAAAAAAATCCAGTCTAAATAGCCAATGTAAATATTCAGTGACATTTTTGTAACAGTATATTCAGTAAATAGTAAAAAGAGTTTACCGCTCAAGCAACGATTACGTTTACTCCAAGTTGTAGTAAACTAGTAATTATGAGCTACGTAATTGGTGATGTAAACCAATTCATTGCATAATCAACTCGCTTTTTGCTCTGTACGCTAGTCGAGAAATGCAATTAATGGATTATTTATTTTCTAATTAGACAGTTACTGAATGATTATTTGCTAGAAACATTCCGCTTTTTGCAACTAGCCGTCTATTCTGATGACATCGTATGTATTTTCTACAGATTATAAAATAAATACTGAAAGCTTTTGTTCTAACGACTATTCAGGCCTAAGCTAGCAGCGGTAGCCATTTTTGTAGTTAAAAAGCCAAATGTCGTAATTTTTTTTTACATAACATAAATAAATGCTTAACAACAATCCCACCTGATGGTAAGTGGTGATGAAATCTAAGAATCGCATTAACTTATAAAAGCCTATATTCACTCTGCTCCTAAAGACTCCTACAGAAATGACATTTTTATAATTTCGTTTGTTTTTCTATCACAGCCACTTCACATTTCATATATGTACATAAATATTCTAAATTTGGAAAAAGTTATAATAATTCTATGAACCAGATATACGTGGTAAAAATGGTAAAAGGGGTGTTAAAATTACGCATTAACTAATTAACCTTGGCTCCCCATTTATTTCACATGAAGCAAAAAATAAAATCCATGAATATAGACATATTGGTATGACTATGATCTATAATTACTATTTATTAAATATATTCTACGAAGGTTTGAAACTATCTTTCTTATTGAAATCAATAAATAAGTCAATATTATGAGTTATACTAATTCACTATCATTTATCAAAATGATTTGCTTTTACTTATTTTGATGAAGCTCGACACCGTGAACAAACCTGCATACTTGAGAGTTCTCCATAACATTCTCAAGGGTGGGTGAAGTCTGGTAAATCGTGATGGAATGTAATCCTCACACAGGGGGAGATAAGGTACCAGCTTCGATAGTTATTATTAGTGACTAGCAAACCGCCTTCGCTTCGCTTCAGAAAAATTGCGTCTTATGCTTAAAAATAACACCTGCATTGTTTTAGGACTTGGTTTTTCTCATTCTATGAATTAGAAATACATATTATATTAATTTATAGCTTTTTTATTTATGGACGGTTTAAAATGAAACCGTATTTAGTGGTAAGTGAAAGCGATCAGTCAACATTTTATTATATGTATAGATATAGTAGATGATACATCGTCCAGAACTATGAAAAGACTTAGTGAAGTAAGTGAGAGGAAACACTAATTTTCAAGTACTAAATGAAAATAGATGATATTAGTTTGAATAAGATGATAATTTCACAACACGAAATTGAGAATAAGGATAAATCTTTGATTTGCAGATGGAAAACTTAATAAAGGAAATGCAAGCTCCAGTGACGGGGGTGCCAGTACGAAGTCAAAAACTTTTTCTCAGCGTTATTCCTTCTGCTTTTATGGGTAAGCTGAAAATCTTACACGTCTATAGAATAATCGTTCTCGCGTACATTAAATTATGAAATTAGATCAAATTTAATTATGATTTTGTACGTGGGTACTTGAAAGCCGAGTAGAAAGTTTTGCGTGTTACATTATCTTTATTTTGGAATACATAGATTTTGTTTTTATCTAGTACCTCAGTAGTTTTTTATTTGTATCTTAATAAATCTATTTCCGTTTCATTCTTATATATATTAGCGCTACATTACACTAATACATTAGGTTTCGCTATTTCGAAAGGTAAGCAACAATTCGGTGAATAAAAAAAAATGTTTTATTAAAACCTAGCTAAACGTCGTTTGAAGTAAAATTTATCCCACAGAGTATCTGAGTACCTATTACGAATACCAACATTTAGTTGATTAGCCTATTATATTAGTTAATTCAATTACCTGAACCCATTTAGCAATGTCAATCGGCACTGTACGCTAAATTGCCGTATGAATCAATCAATTTATTTCAATTGGGACTCTCAATTTGATCAGACCTTGTTTGTTAATCTGAAGAATTTAAAGTCTAATTGACTTTGACAACTGAAGTTTACAAACATGATACGTGTTTGTATGTTTTTGACAATTAAATTAAACCAATAGGTGACGATGGTGAAGATAAGTAGTTTCTATGGTACAATCGCCCATGTATCTAAAAAAAATATATTAAAAATATGAAAAATCATCTAATGGGTTTCGATCTTATTGAGTGACTTCAAGAACGGTTCTTACTAGACAATGTGGAGGTAGCAGTATTACAATACCATTGTATTCGCTTAATTTCTATTAATTATCAGTAAGCTGATTAATCAGTGACTCTCAAATGCTACAAACATGTAGGCTTGAACACTAAGGTTCACATATACTCCAAAAATTTTTAACATAACGTAATTTGTATTGTCTATAACAATTTACTTTCAGGTTTTGATCTTATTGAGTGGCTTCAGGAACGGTTCTTACTAGACGATGTAGGAGGTAACAGTAAGTAGAAATATATTCATACTAACACTGTTACGGCGTCCTTTTTTCTTACGTCCCTTAGTAATTGATTTTACTACAACAGTTAACGATGTTGCAGTGATCAATTGTTTTTGGTATGGAAGGAAAAGTCTACACCATTTAGATATATAAGTACATTATATAATAGTATCATAGGTTGCGTAAATTTTATATTGTAACATTCTGGCCGTATTGGGGCGTTCTAGAATACGGGCATCCCATGCTGGCAGAGCAGGGTGTCGTAAGAGGCGACAGAAGATAGCCTGCTTGGTGGTAGGGCTTTGCGTAAATATTATGTTATCAAAATTATCATTAAATCGTTAATATTATTATTGGCACTGCTGCTTGAGTCAGCCGCCAAACTCGTCGTGTTTCGACTGGGGGCTTGAGAGCCAGTACTTTCTTTCTTACCTTCTTACCTTCCTAGCCGACAACGCATCAGCAATACCTTTGGTTTTGATGATGTCCATGGGCAAAGATGACTACTTACCATCAAATGGCGCGTCTGCTCGTTTGTCGGCTATTACATTAAAAATAATAATAATAATAACGTTAAATGTTTTTGCCGAAATGCTGTTAGAGAAATTTGGGAATGCGTTACACAGCACGGGTATGTCTGTGCCCTTAACGACTGTGATACATCTTCACTTTTTTTTTTTAAGTCCATTATACAGTATGTACAACTTTGATAATCTAGAGTAAAATCGGATATACTAAATACTCGTAGTAAAACAGTGCTCACTACTAAATATATACAAATGTCGCGTTTATAAAAGAACTTAATACCTCATTTATATTTTCTGTTTCAGATGAAGCATTACATTTAGCAAATCAACTTTGTGCATATGGTTACTTCTTTCCTGTGAACGATTCAAAAAACCTTGTGTTAAAGGATGATTCTTCTCTTTATAGATTTCAAGTAAGGGTCGGATCATCTTTATATGAAGTAGTTTTACATTTTTCTTTGTACGTATTCTGTGTTTTTCACTTTTTATAATTATACTTGAAAAGTGGTTAGTTTGGTTTATTAATTGATTGCACCCAATGCCTTTTTTCTACCCAGAGTCCGTATTACTGGCCATGGCAGGGGCCACGAGTGGGCGGCAGTGGGTCAAGTGCGCCTTCATTGGGGCCGGATAACGTAGAGTACGCCATCTACCTCGTCAAGCGCACACTAAGGAACAAGCAACGCCATGGCCTCGAGGATTACGAGCAAGAAGCACTGGCCAATTTGAAGAAAACCTTGGCCGCTAAATGGGATTTCATTACGATGCAAGCGGAGGAACAGGTGAGACTATGCAATGTTAATGTCAGAAATTTTCCCCTATTAAAGTTTGATACTTTGCTTGCTCACTTATCTTGTTAATTTATTAAGAGACGACGAACGTCCTCAGTTCGCTTCGAGAGCTAGGTTTTTACGTTTACCAATACCAATCGCACATAAATAATCGTTGCTCATTTTTATCACGCATTTTATAGATTTTCGGTAATGTCACAAACAGCTTTCTCGTGAATCTATTGGTAAAAACCGCATGAAAACCCATGCCATAGTTTTCGAGGTTATCGTATTCAGACAGCAAGACGGAGAATTTGTTTTATATTATACAGTACAATATGTCCATCCGGAATAATGTACTCTTCAAATGGTAAAATTTTTTTTCAGATAAGTGCCGTGGTTCCGGAGATTACTTTCCACATATACACAAACTAACAAAATTCACAATCTCTCTTTATAATATTAACTAGATGGTGCTCGGCGCGCTTCGCTTCACCTAAAAAATCTACCATTTTTAAATACGTAAATTAAAACATTTTTTTATTGTTTATGATTTTTGTTATTCCAATGCACATCTCAGATGTTCTAGCTAAGCATGAATTTCACTATAGGACGTTAAAATATCAGATGCTAAATCATGCGACGAATTTCACAGCTACATACACATTATGTTTCCCGCGAACAATTTTATTACACGATAATCACAATGTTTAATAGTTTTAACGGTAATTTAATTTTTATTTTTATTGTCCTTACTCAGTACCGTGTCAATACCAAATTACACTCCCGCCATCTTATTATCGTCACATGTCAATTTCTTATATTTTTATTGCCATCGATTTCAATAAAATTTCTATACACACTATATGTTTTGTAAACTTTAATGACGTGATTTTGTCTTTACTACTGATATAAAGGACAAAACATCCTTTTTTGTATGTGGTTTTGAAACGATAAACTTAACAGATAAGGTTAAAAGGTGACTTATTTATCTATAAGTTATGTTTTGACTCAACTGTACCCAGGAAATGCATCTTTTCTCCCTACATAACAAATAACAAAGTGTCAGGAGTTCCTTTGTATATATTGCAATAAATAAATGTTTCTAATTTAAAGAACTCTACAAGTCAGCAGCTACCACAGTAAAATTGAATAAACATTCTGACAGAGATAAATATTTTTTATTTTGGAGCTAGTAGGATTTGTAAATATTACGATAATATAATATTCATGCATTAAGCAAGTATCCATTTAGAATATAGACACAAGAACAAATTGGTTTAGTTTTTTAGATTTAATCATTCCTGACCGGCCCGTTACAGCCCGTAAGCGTTTTCGCGAGCAGTCTATTTCGTTTCATCATGTGTATCTGAATGCCCTTTCTCTTTTGCATTAACAATCTGGTTTGTGTCACTGTATTCTTAAGCGATGATTTAGTAGATAATAGAACCAAAACGATATATGTAAGTATATAGTAAAACTTCTTTACTTGACGTTACTAAAGATTGAGTAAAATTAATAGCATATGAAGTTTCAAACCGTAATCACCTGTATTAGCTTTACGTTATTGTCAGGTGCGGCTAGCGAAGGAGAGGAAGAAAGGCGACAAGATCGTGAGTGACAGTCAGGAGAGAGCGTACTGGCGCGTCGCGCGACCGCCGCCCGGCGTGCCTAGTGCGCTGGACCACTGCCCCGTACCAGTGCGCGCGCGCCACCCGCGTCCCAAGCGTCGTACCGTGCATCAGCTGGCCAGGGAGGTAGGGAATGGTGACTTCGTGTGTTTCTAAGATTTAAAACAGCCTAATGCGTTGAACTACTGCCCCGTGGCCGGGTGTACGTAGCATTCATGATCCACATGAGTTGTTTTAGCTCAGAGAATGACACTGAAATACCGTCAGTATTACTTAGGAACACGTAGAAAGCTGCGTGCCTAGAAAGGTATACTGTTATATAATATCAGAATACAACTGGATACAACATCTATTGTGTAACATCAGTTGTGTAAGCTTCAGGAAAATCATTAGATCTGACAGAACAATACAAGATTTAAATTAAAATGTAAAACAGAAGCCACCATTGATATATCGGTAACAGTTAATGGTACTGTTTCTACATAATTTTAGATCGAACATCTAAAAGCAAGTTTGGATCGCACGCGAGTAAAGACTTCGATTGCCCTGGACGCCCTAGTGGCGTACTCGGAGACCTTCTACGCGTACGACAGCTTCTTCACGCCACCGCAACCTTCCAACCCATGGATCAGCGATGACACACTCTTCTGGCAAATCAATAGCCCTATGTGAGTTTAACAATGATAAAACAGTTACAATATAATAATTACAGTAATTTATCCTAATTACCTATTATTAGATAGGCACGATATGCTTCTATTCATTTTATTTTAAAATAGAATATTTTATTATGAGACACAATAAGTATCACACTTTCTTCTGTTGTCACACGTCTGCTGTTTTGAAACATCTGTCATCATCATATTTCTTAACTCATATTTTGAAGATTTTGAGTATTTTGAGTAAGTATTCCATGTATTGATCTACATTTACTCCACAATATTCTGCGATAAAGCTCCTAGAATTTTCAAATAAAATTACCTTTAGCTCTCAATATCTTCAGCGTGGAGACCCCGAGCGAGAAACGCGTCCAGCGCTGGGCTCTGTCTATTGAAGAGCTCGTGTCGGATCCCACGGGTCTACAGGAGTTTACCAGTTTCCTCCGCAAAGAGTATTCGCATGAAAACATTCGCTTCTGGCTTGCTGTCATGGACCTCAGAAGAAGTAGTTCTAAGCAGATATCGAAGAAGCTTGAAGAAATTTATGAGTAAGTTTTTAAAATTAATATATATATTTTTAAATATTGTAGATGTGACGTCAGAGCTGCATAATTGGCAGCGTTAGTATGGAGTAGAACTGGTTTAAAAAATACCTTGGCATAATTTACAAATAATTCGGCGCTGCACGTCCATAAATATAATTATGTTGAAATTAAGCTGTGAATGTCATTTTAAATTTTTTGGACTAGTTATATTGTATTAAAAAGGATTACATCTCTTCAAAATTTCAATTGTACAGGAGAATATGAGTTTAGATAATTTTATTTGCCCCAGAAGCAAACTTTGGGAACAGATGTAATTAAACGTCACTTAACATGTTGTAACTTTCTCCTCTTGGGGACAGACGTATTAGGGCAGTAGGAGTGAGCTTCATAAACTTTGCAGGGAGTTCCTAAAGCCGGGCGCGCCTTGCGAAATAAACATCGATGGTGCAACCGCCGAGCGGGTGGCGGAGGGCATGCGCAGCGGGTCGCGGTACGCGCTCGACCACGCCGCAGACCACGTATACGGCCTGCTGCTCAAGAAAGACTGCTACCCACGATTCATACGCTCCGACCACTTCCAGCGATTGCTAGCAGAAGGCAGAAGTGTGTCGCAGAAGAAAGCCAAGTAAGTTTACTTTATAAGGCAAGGAAGATGATGCACGCTCAGGCATATAATTTCCATTCGAAACAACAGGTCTTGTAAAAAATCAGGACAAGGCAATGGCTCCTATATAATTCGTTGGAGGTTTAAAGGGTTCTGAACTACCCATTATATTCAACGATAAAATATTTTAATATAAAATTAAAACTATCAACGAGCCACTTAGAATTTACTCTTCACCTTCAGGGGTGACAATTTGCCCCTGGAATGCGTCAGATAGCCCTTTGATATCACGAAAAATATACATAGATACATCTACGGAGCACCTTTGTGATTGACGACGAAGACTCACCATCAGATGGCTATCATTATAAGATACTTTCGGTAGCCATCCGGCGTATATAGATGAAGGCTCCGAGATGTCTTGTAAGTCCTTACCACCTTACCTTGTAAGTCCTTGGTTAGGATGAACCACTTTCAAAATTTTAGTTTTCAAACATGTGAAAAAATATATACAAGTAAATTTAAATTATATACTTTTAATCAAATTTTAAACCAGTATGCTCTCTCTAAAACACCATAAATCTTTGACATAGTCTCGTCCATAAAAGTAAACGGACCATACGAATCATATTATAAGAAATAATATCTTCTGTTGATAAATTAAGGGACGATAAGATTAGAAGTAAATCGAAAACAGTCTAAGAAGATTGTATGGGTACATTGATCATTGAGGCCCATAGACTCCCAAGTTAAGAAACCTTGATTTAAAGGATGCAAAATAATATAAACAAACTCAATATTTAAACAAATTCATACCAATAATGTTTGGATTTTGGCAGGTTCTTCAACTTCGGCGGGCAGGTGAAGAAAAAGCCAGGTGTGAGCGGCGCGGGAAGCGGTGCAGGGGGCACGGGGAGCGGGGGAGGCGCAGCGTTGGCACGACGGCGCGGCTCCGACAGGTCGTTGTCGGGTTCGGCGCACGAGCTCGCCGTCTGCGCGGCGCAGCCTCCGCGCGCACCCGACCCGCCGCCGCACTCGCACTCCCAGTCCAACCTAGCCGATATACCCTTCCGGTAATCTTAATAGTAAATTCGTGTGCAATTTGTGCACCGACAAAATAAATAATTTAAATCAATGTGCGAATAAAATGAAAATTATGAAAGATGTTATAAGCAATAAAAATATTTTTTTGGATTCAGTAACAATCACCACTGTCTTGACTGCATCGATATATTCAGACCACCTTTGACACACAAAGTCATAAGTTACTCTAATTTTTTTTCTCTAAAAGGGATCCTACAGAGGACGACACGGCGGACGTCCTCCCGTGGGAATGTTCGTCTCGGGAGAGTGGGTACGGCGTGCGGAGACGGCAGGACTCGACCGCCGACTCGGGGAGCTCGTCGTCGGACGTGAGTTCGGCTATTGTGGGCGAGCGGCGTCGCCTACCGCAACAGAGTACCCTGGACGGAGGACTTCGCGGCGCCCCGCCCCCGCTTCGTAGGCTATCCGCCGTCGAACCGCGGCACCTCGCCCCCCTCGCATCCCCGCCGCGCTCACCGCGCGCGCCGCCGCCTCCTCCCGCGGCGCCTCATCCTACCCCCACCATTAGCGTTAGCTCCGCGCCCGACGACGACTCCGTCGAATCCACCGAAGACCACCGTTCCTTGCCGCAATCCGAAGAACCCTCCTCCGTATTCGCCTCCGCGGACGTGACTCCCACCACTGAGGAACCTCGGATCGAGGTGCGGGTGACGCTCGAACCGGCGGAGGAAACTTCCACGTTGGCCGGGTCGAGATCGACGTCCGAAGAGGGTACGCCGTCCCGCCGAACACCATCGCGCGAGGAGCCGGCGGCAGAAGACGCGACAGACTCGACGGGTAGTCCGGTGTCAGTTCGCAAGTCGTCTGCATCGGAGACGCCGGCGGTCGCGCCGCTGGCCGTCGGCGAAGATGTCGGGGTCGATGACGACATAGACAAAGTGCCTTCGGTGCCCCCGCAGCGGTTGTCGATAGATTCGAAGTCGGCGTCCGAGTCGGACGCAATGCCCCGGCCGCCGCGCGGACCCGATCCGGCGCCGGCATCTGAAACGAATATTGTTAAGCGCGTCGCCGACGCCAGCGAGCGAAAGCAGCGGAATGACATTTGTCCCTGGGAGGACGAGTAAGTACATCTGCATCCGAACTATTCGGGGCACACATTGTACACTTCTCGCCAAATTTGATGACTGCTCTGATCTATGCGCTAACGTTATTGTTTCGCGTTAAAGCTCATTTCAGAGGGGCCAAGAGATTGTCGATCACTATATTACGTACATGTAGATTTTGTAAATGCGTAGCGTAGTTCGCACACCCGACGAGCTTTCGGTAGACGAAAACTAAACTATGCAAAAGCTACTGATGTGACGATGTCATCGTTACAATTAGCTATTGTCGCTCAATCTAATGATACAAAGTTAGATTAGCAATACCTACCGAGTGCTCTTTTAGTTTTAGAAAACGTACGCTTACGTGTAGATTGTGAATTAAGGTTATAGTTGGACATGCAATTTTCAAGTATGAGTTTATTTTATGTAAGTATTATTATTAAATAGAATTACGATTTCAAAGTGTGTGACGTACACGCCTCATTTAAGTTATTAAGTCATCAAAACCTACTAATTTCAATATCTGTAATCTGCACGAAATATCGCTCATACTGTTCTCTTAATTCGTTATTATTTCACTGTCATTCTTTATCAGTATACTTACTCGTACTTCTTAATAACCATATTTTCTTATACTTATTTTTTATTTATTTTGTACTTATAATGTTTATAAATACACGCATTGATTGTAGACGTCGACTTTTATTGAGTATTCAATATTGATAAATTTAATATTCCTGTTCTAACTTCAAGCATTATTCTGAAGAAAATTCTGAAATGCGGCTCTTAAGTTGTTTAACAAATTTAGAAGTATTTTATATAAAATAAATCTATAATACTTTATTACTGTTTCATTGTAGTTTATGAGCTCAATAAACTTCAAACATTATTATAAACCTTTGTCCTACCTAATAAAAAAAATATTACAATGTTCATTAGAAGCATTCGTGTGACATTGTATCTTATAAAGGTTTAATGCTTTACATTATGTCTGACATATAATTGCATGTTTATTGTTTGAGAGTTTCTAATTTATTTTCTCTTTTCAACGTTATCGTAATGTTTCTTATGATTTGATCCATCCATTTGTTTGCCTGCATCCTTACCGTTTGCATTGCTCCACACTCAAATTTTAGTAGAAACTGCTTTCAAAAGCATGTGTGTTATATTCTATACTTAATCATTGTGTATCCGTCCTCTAGTGGATTGTCAAATTCAGTTTTTCATGTTACATAATGAATAAGCATGAATACTCAATATATTGGCGCAGTAGCTGCTTCACGTAGTTTTTACACTCAATAGTTTTATTGATACAAAAATAAAATATTCGATACTTATCCGATTAATAATTTGAAAAATATAATTTTGAAGTAAAAAATCACTAATTGCGGTACCGATGAACACTGATTAAAATATGAAGATTTTGATGGAAAACCCTTAAGTTTTAAGCTTAAATCCAAGTTATATCCAGATATTGATAGCCGTGATGCCAAACTATTCAATATAAGAAGTATCCGAAGCGTATTTTATTGTCTATACAAGTGGCGTACTCTCGAAAACGATAAAGTTTTATTCAATTGTAGTTTAAATCTCGCTTTTGATTCGAATACGATTTTAAATCCGTACTGGTAAATCAATTGCTCGTGCTTTCAAAATTTTTTTTTCTAATATGTATAATTCTGGTTCCAAATTATTCTTTTTTGTTCCACATCTGAACAATTACTCTAGGAGCAGCACTTGAATTTAGGAGCGAGTTTGTTTCAAATTCCAATCGATTCACAACTCGATTTTGTTGAGAGTGAGTCTGTAGTTATTGGTACAGTGTCGGAAGGCGTCCAATTCTCGATTGTAAACTATATTTGTTTCTTTTCAGGAATTCCTGTGAGAGTGACGCTCCATTTGTTAAAACTTATGCAACGCTCGGATACTTATAATTTTTTAGGCAATTATATCCATAATTACAGAATGTTCTTACGAGCATTAAAATGATTTTTTAACTTAGTCCCTGTGTTTCGATTATTGCAGAGTTAGGGCATTATTGTGTAATTATATGAATATTTTGAAGTAAATGATCGTTAATTATTAGAAAATGAATTGTTTTATTACATATCACCAATATTGATAAATAGACAGACTACGTGATCGTATATGGTCACCACCCATGTACTTCTAAACAACAATAATAAGAAGCCGTTATTTTCAAGTGATACACCTAAAACCCGAGAGCAAACTTAATTTGTCACATAAACGGGCTCAGTAGTTGATTCAAAGTGACCTATAAAAATCTGATTTATTAAGTAAAACTTTTTTCAGGTTCATATTGTAAATATGTAAATTTATTTAAAATGTCATATTATAAGTAAAATATATCAACCCACATAATGTTAACAATGTGCAATAACTATGTAACTGGTCAATTGGTATCATTATCGTAAGGTAACCTTTAAAAATATAATCATTTGATTCACCAAAATTATTTTAAATTAACTTTTTAGACGTTTCCACTGTTACACTGAATGGGTTATTAAAGGAAGCTGCCGGCGTGAGAAACCATGCTTAATACAACGAATATACATTTTTAATTTAAATAATTTCATATTAAAAAACGTCGCGACACACGCCATCCTCGTCCCTTTTCAGTCCATTAGGACAGTTACCCGGTGTTGTGATGGTGTTTCTGAACTGAATGTTTGAGGCTTCTGCGGTGTTCTCGGTCTCATCACTTTTGTCTTTGGCTGTCGTTGCCTTGTCATCCGAAGCATTTTTCTTTATTTCCTCAACCTCGTCAGGAAACACAATTCGCTTCTCGTCTGCCATTTTCTGAAACACAATAATGGATGTGTTGCATTGAATCCATAAGAATCTGTGCATTTATGGAGATTAGTAAAATTTGTGAATAAAACTTGCGAGTATGTTTCTAATTGTGTTTTAAAAACATAAACTATTTGATCAATAATATAAAGCTTCCATATTATGCTGGACACAATGGATTAACCTAGCAACAACATAAATTCATACCTGTTTAATTTTTTAACCTACGTTCGTTATAAAAATTATTCAGTCCCATGACCTTAAAATGTTTTACCTGTGTTATAACACATTATAAGGTTGTGTGCACTCATAACTAGTAACTACACGTGTTAAACACTAGCAAAAGGCCATAACTATAAAGCACTGATATAACAGTTATGTACCTTTTTCTCCTCTGTTTATTGACCAATATAAGTTAAAACAATTCGCTATTTTTATCCTTCTGATTCCACACTTAGCTCTTGGATTTAGTATAAAATAGTTTTTATGCAAATTTTACCATAATTGATTGGATTCTTTGAGAAAGGATTATACGAGTACCTTTATAATTTTCATATAACATTAAAAAACATCAGCTTCTCCTCTTTATTTTATAAAAATGTGCAACTAACGGGTAGAGAAATAAAGTATAAGTCAGTCACTTTATAATTAAATGATAAAACGGAAAATTTATTGGTATTTATCATCCCTACTTATTATACTCACATCGTAGTAAATATCGTTAATACACCTATTCATAATTTTTATTGTAATAAGAACATTGAAAGGATCTTGTAACACTAAGAACGGAACATAAAATCTTCGTTTCATTGTATACAATAATCATAAATAGTCTTTATAATTTTAAACATTTAGTTATAATATGAAATTTAAAAAAACATTTACCTCTGGCGGACACACTAGAAACTTTTGTAATATAAACAAATTTTTACCTTTTATTTGTTACACGAAATAGCAGGTCAACGTAATTGCGAGATACTTGCACAACAAAACTTCAGAGCAACTAATCCGGATCTAGGACAGACCAGCTTATATATTGAACTGTTAGTTTGAGTACTGGCCGCTTATCGTTAAGTATACGAGGCGATTGCAGGCCTACGTCACAATGAATCAACTCTGCACACCCTCGCAAACATCGAATAGTTGGAAATATTTCAGTTCCCGAAATTCGATGACGGCGTTTCTTAAATTTTTTTTTTATTAACATAAGGACAAAGGTTTTTCAATGCTTTTCAATTTCTTGCGAATTAAGTTTCATATCCTAATTTTGGCGACTGTGCCCAAACTGTGTGACCAACTAACATGGTCTACCAAACAGGTCAATCACGTTCGATTTCCAGCCGAAATAGCTATTTATTTATGTCCTGCATACTGAGATTCTTAGTAACCTCGTACGAATTGGCAATGCCTTCTAATTGTAATACAATTCTGGATCGAAGTTATTCTCATTTCACCCACGGCTATATCGTTAATATTACATTTAAGCATTTACAATTTGGAATGAATTTTAATCAAACTCAGTTCGATTTACAATTCGATAGTGTTGGGAGTGAGTAAAATTGCTTGCACAAATTCATTATCATTATTATTCAGTATTAGAAGGCGTCCAATTGTCGACTGTAAACGCCATTTCTTAAAACTTATAATCTATTCGGTTACAATAATATGGCCGATTATATCCATAATTAACAAATGTTCTTATGATAAAAAGTGTACCCGACCACGGATACGTTTTCGCATTCTATCACTATCCCGACGGCGTTTAATCCCTTAATATATAGTTATTCGGAACCTGTCCTACGACTTCCCAAATAACAGTTCCATTCCGATAAGTGCGAATGATTTTACAATAACAGTAATTTTTAAATATTTGACTACAGTTTAATTAAATACAGTAAGATTATATATATAAATATTATGATTACTAAAGTTAATGGCAGGAAACCGTCATATTGTTTGTATTATGATTATTGTCAAACAAGACATTTATACATCTGTTTGCTCATTGTTATGTCATTGTTTAGAATATTTTTAATCGTAACAAATTTTATCGAAAGGCACAAATCTAAGTTGTCAAAAATTACAAGAGAATTTTGGGTGTTTTTAATCAATATAAAGTCGATACTTTACGCGATATGGTTTCTATATTTATATAACTCTTTTAGTGAGTTTGAAATGCTCAGGAGCGTTAGTTTGGAAAAGGTTATATTCATTTATGTTTCTGACACCATTAACTGTTTCTCTTCATGTAATACTTATTTTAAACGAATGTGTTATACAGATAAATGCTCCGGAGTTAGTTTCAAATGCAGCCAAAACTTCGTTTGTTCGGAATCCTCCAGAGTAAGCAGGGAAATTAATTTACCTTTTAAATCGTATTAAATAGTATAAAATATTCTTTGACTGTCTATCTGAATGCGATAATCCCAAAAATTACAGCATACATTTACGCTTGCGCTTATTACCAAAACGAACACAATTCTCTGTACAGTACAGTCAAAATATTATTAAAAAATCTTACTAAGTGAGAATTGTATGAGCGATATTCAAACAAACCTAAATTACTGAGAAGGATAGGATTTCACCGTACTGTTTAAAACTTCCTTATATCTATCTACAAATAAGATTTATATCAGGAAAGTTTGATTTTTATGTTATTTTTCTCATTGTTTTATATGGTGGCTCATTTCGTCATTCATTAATTTTTATGACTATAAAACCTGATTTACATTAATCTGTTTTGATTTCAGAAACATATCTAAGCTAAAAAAACGACGTCGCTCGCATGGTAGCAATATACTCGAGCGCTATCATATCACAATTAAACCTAAACTTCTGAAGAGCAGTTCTCTATCTGACCTCACGAATATCAGTGACTCTAGTGAGTGCCGATCGATAGTACGTCTGTTTTATTATTTGTATATGTTGGTCCGATTTTGTTACTCTTCAACCCATTAGCGATTCACTGGATAAAGATATTATAGATATAGTTAACTTCACCACTTTATACCAGTACAGGTGTAGAAGAATAATGGCCAACCCAAATGTGGGTAGTACCTTTGTCGCTCGACAATCCTTCGAGATGGATTATTTACTGCTCACTAACAATGCAAACCGGGGCATGTCATGACGTTCCCTTTGAAGCACAAAACGCGCTTAAGAAATTTTTTAGCAGTCACCCATTTTACCACCGAGTGCGCCCGAAGTTGAAAAACCAGTTCTGTCACTTAACCTACAATTGACACACGTCGGATTATTAGCATTTATTTATGAATTATAAATCGTACAATGAACTGAATTTCCAAATTATCTTATTGAATTTTAATATCACAGTCAAATTAGTTATCATAGAAATGAATGCCTTTCGTTCATGTATAGCATAATGGGTATTGTCTGTTTGACAAGAGCGTTTAATTTTAATAAATGTTTCAGCTTTCGATAGTTTAGATCACAAAAACAGTTTTTTGAACGACATAAATTTAAAATCGTTTTATGAAAGTTCAGGAGATAATTTTGAAAGATACTATAGTGAACTGTTTCTACGAACCCCATACATGTCTTGGAACTTTAAAGGAAAGTAAGTAAAAATTAACTAGTGTAAAAATTTTTAAGTTTTTATATATCACACCCTTAACTGTCCCGCTCTCGGTCTCTAGTCTTCTACCACAATTAGGGTTAACCATAAAATTAAGATTAAATTCACCACACAAGTATTTTGTCATGATCATTACTTATAACTGTGCTAATTAATGTTTTCTTTTTTTCTACGTCAGGAAATCGAAGGACAAGATTACCAGATCAAAATACATGGCTGACTACATCCAACAATATCAAATAGATAATAACACATCTTCCTATGTAGAAGACACGAGGTATGTTATCCCTGTATTATTGATTCATAATTTTTCTAAACTGTTAATTACATTAAGAGTTAATGATATAAAAATTTTAGCATCTGCAGTGGTGACGATAACAGCAACGAAAAAATTGTCGCATTTCCATTTAAATCAACACCCAGTGGAAACTTAAAAGTGCAATCTAATCAGGTAATATATTAAAATCTAGTTAAAATATTTAAAGGTACACTACAGAAGACAAAGTGACTCCCTAGAACTAAATTAATGTTTTTTCCGTTTAGCTCTAAAACAAGAATTATCCTGCGTATTAGAGATGTACCAGACTAAACCGAAATAGACATGACACCCTACTTGTTATCCAGCTATTGAAACAAAATACATAGCGCAATTCATTAAAATCATCCAGATGCTCTAACGAAAAGAACCGAATCTAAATTGATCGATACTTGTCGACAGGTGGTTTTTCAGTCTGCAACAGTCGGCGTGCTTCTAGCTGATCCCACTCAAGCCAAAATAAAGGTTAAATTCAAAGGAAATACTGGCGAATCAGAAAATGGTCCGGACTTCAATTCAATTGTCGGTAGCACGTTTTTACGTTGTAGAATTCATTAGATATAAAATATGCGTCTTATTTTGCCGTAGAAAATACTATAATAATAATAATATAATCACAAAATTATATGTATTATTATATATATTTGTATATTATTAGTAGCAAGTTATAAATATGCAAATCATATAATTTTATAAAATTTCCTTACTTTAACAATGTTAAACAAACTTGTTGAAAACATACAATTACTTTTAATTTTAGGGCTATAACAAATTTAATCAATAAAGTAGGGTACAAACATCATTCATCATCATTCAGCGAAACAAGCGAACCAAGACTACAGAGTTTCAGTGTAAACATTTTTCATCTTAAACAGCGAAACCAGTACGAATTGACGTGATGATTAAACTATTCCAGGATATCGGTTGTGATTCTGAATCACAGATGCGATATGAACGAAGAGATACTTCAAATTGTTCACCACAAGGAAGAAACATGCATGCCCATAGCAAAAACCTTAATTCTAACTTCAGTACTCAAGAGGAACCAAATCTAGTTAGCCTCGGATACACCACTGCGGAACCTATAGATTGGACGAGGGTCCAGTTGCCAAAAAAACAAGACTTGTTTCAAGAATTTTACCGCCGCGTACACAACTATATGTAAGGTTATTGAATACTAACAGTAATAACTATAAAATAAAACACTCAGTGATATCAGAATAATATTATTGTGTTGTCATGGTTAATCGATCTTTAGATTATTTAAATGTACCCGTGTTTCGTTGGAATATTTATATTTTAACAATATGGTAGAACACTAAATATGATGATAATCTCTCGTATGAAAATGCTTGATTGATTTTTAGCAATACGGACACGACAATTACTATTGGTCACCAAAAGTTCCACTGTCACCGCATGGTGCTTCAAGTTTATTCGCCGTTCTTCGAACATAATACTAAAAGGGAGATAGAGCTGCCTATTGTAAGTATTGCGGCTTAGGTTCTATTTTGGAATGGATCTATCTTCGTTAATGAAAAATGTATCCAAAGTATGCTCGAGATTACCCAGTGCGGTTAGTTCACGATTTGAGCCTAACCTAAGTATATGATCTTCCTATTCCATACTAATGCCAGCGATAATGCTCAGGCATGGGTAACTTGGTCGGGTTAATTAAGTCTACAAAGCGAAATCACTGTTAATTTGACCATCGAAGTATTGGTTCAATGAGTATATTGATTAGACTAATCTGAATAACATACAGAGTTCCATTTCAATTTAAGGACCACGTCAAACCAGAGGCATTCCAGACAATCTATGAGTGGATGTTATTGACCTGTCAAGAAAGCAGCAAAACTTTAAGACGCGATAATGTATTAGATCTGTTTTGTGCAGCGCAATACCTCGCCGTGAAAGGTAACCGACAAACGGTACAGCATTTTTACTCGTATCTCATTTACTACCTCAAAGAAAATCATGCTCTTTATTATTAATTTTCAGTTTGTCTAGTAAAATTACTAATATTTTAACGACCTAATTGCTTACATGTAATGTACCTTTGAAAATCGTTAAATTTAAGTCCACCGTTGGTAAGATCCGCTGAATGAATTAGGTAGTAGCGTCCAATGAATGTTGCTAGGCTTTATCCCTCCTAAACATTTTATCAATCTGGCTAACTACGACTGTCCCAAATAAAACGAATCGAATGTTGAGTAGATAATATAGGTGTCTATAAACGGGGATCGCTACTTATCTCTACTCGTTTTATGGCTGTGCAATCGCGCGTTTAAACCATAAATAAACCCGGTACACCACTTATATTTTACAAGTTAAAATGTTTAAAATAAAAATGTTTATACGTAATTACAGATGGAACGCATTGAATTAATTAATAATTTAGAATTTTCGTATTCTAAAGAGGTTGTTCGGAACTTTAACGCTGGGAAATTTATTGACATTTCTAATTCATAAGAATAATTTTTTTCAAGATAGATTTAGAAGCACAATGCTGGTCGTTCATCGTTAACGAAAACCTATTTACTGAAGATACAGCTTTTGCTCTGTATCGGGAGGCAAGAGCTAAGGGAGTTTCTGTCGTTATGGATTTAATGGTAAGACGGGGTTATGCTCTTAACATATATACACATATAAAAATATAGCACAGTTAGTAGGCTCGGCCAGAAAAATAAGTAATCATGATATAGAAAATTAAATTCAGAAGTTCTGCCATATTTCTGACAACCGGATTAGGATTCAATTTATGTATCTTGTTACATATGTGACGTGATATATTGGCTTCAGTCTTCAGTATACCACTGCAGAAAATAGGTCACTCATAATTAATGAGTATTTGAGAAAACACTATATGCTATCATTCCACTAACAATTTCTGGAAATGGATATATAAAATACAATACAATACGACAGAATACAATCCAATACATTGTAAATTAGTGTAACATTAATCTCTTAGATCGATTTTGTCTCACAACAAATAAATAGTTCTATTAACCTCAAAGAAGTTTCTACACTTATTCGATCAGAATCAATCGTTGAAGCTATTGCCCCTGTGCCTGCCCTCCACATACCAATTTGCCTGGCACAATTGTGATAATCGATATCGATCGGTATACTCGTATAATACACAAGTCGTGCCTGATTGAATGCTACCGCCGCTGGGGCCGCTGCCCCTGATCGAGTTTAACCATCAAAGTATCGACTGGACAAGTAGATCGAGACTGATCGAGCAGGTGCAGAAGTACCCTAAGTAGGTAGAATAAACTCGTGCCCTTCTACAGAGCAAAGACTAGAAATGTAACAATACTTTGCAAATAAACTTTGTTGTAGGTTCCACGAATCATGAGATTCTTTTTGCCATTGGTCGCGTCCAAAGACTTTGTGGAATTAGACTTAGGCGAACTCTTGACATTCCTCAAGTCGAACTATATATGCGTTACCAGGTAAAAACAAGCAAAAATACTTACTTATTCGGTAACATAACGTAAATATTTAACTTCCTGTATTTCAAGAAATATTTAATCACAATTCCTCAAAAGTCAGCGATATCATTCAATATTATGCACCATAACATTTTATATTTACTTGTGATAATGTCGTAACCTATCGGTACATTTAACTCGGCAATCGATGCAATTATTGAGATAACACGAAAGAGTTACTCAGCGTGTTGATTCCATCTTTCGTTTTCAAAATTTTGTATTCACGGTTTATAATGCATTTTTGTGTAGGGGCATTACTGATAAACTCATGTACTCATCTTTCAGCTTCTAAATATGCAATGTAATGCTCTACTCTGCGACCTAAAACTTAACCACGTACAACTTAATCGAGTGGTTTTCAAGTCTTTAAGTAATACAATGATATCAATAATGTCTTTCGTAATTTTGAAAAAAATATTGATTAATTATTAACCCTCGCAACCTTACATTTTGTTACATATGACATGAATAAATGATTTATGTATTATCGCTAAAAGCATTCTCTGTCTGTCCACCTTCTATAATCAGATGTTCATTATGATAACGTATACTAACATACAACTATTAAATAGTATCTATATTAATTATTATAAATACTAAATTACCTTAGAGTATACGAGTATAGCAAGCGTAGTAGAATCCATCGAATTGATCCTAACAGTAGAACTCCCATCTGTCCTTCCATCAGCGAAATTGAGGTATTGATGGCAGCCGTGCGATGGCTCCACGGGGACTGGCCATCGCGGAGTCGTTATGCCATAGATGTGATGCGGTGCGTTCGGTTCGGATTGATCTCTCCCTGGCAGCTGGTAGATATAAAACGCAACCCGGACAATGCAGAGATATTGGAAATCGTTAACGAACCAGAGGTCCAGCAAATGGTGGACGATGGCTTGGCGTAAGTTGAAATGTCATCCTTAAATTAGTAGTTATGGTACAATTTTAGTTTGTAATGAGGATAACCATTAAATACCTAGGTACTCTTATCTACTACTACGTACTCATATCGCATATTGGTAGTCACGTTATAGGAGGAAATGTTGTAACATAAATACTGAATATAAAGGTGTTTTTGATTTTTGAAGAATCTGATACAAAAACAAATTCCATCTACATAATCCAAATATGTTTTCTGAGCTAAGCAGATCAGAATTTGGAATATAAACAGATTCACTTGCCAAATTTCCTCCATATGTTACATTTAATTTTGTAATACTAGAGTAGCACAGCAATGTGTTTTGGTAGGTATGTGGTATATCTTTATATGCAAGTGTTCAGATGAAAAGATGATAGGGCTTCTTCGTGACTAGTCTAAGCGGACACTATTTCCTATTTCTACGATATCGAGATTAAGAACCAAAGTATATTTTTAAAATATTTGAGTATCAATCAAACAATAAAAAGTTGATCCTGCAGTGAGCAGTTTTGACTATATGCTGTAAATTGCTCTCGAAATTCTGAGAATGACCTTCTCATGATCGGTTCTCACATGAACTATTAATTTTATCTGTTTGGTGAAAGAAGTGAAGTTTTATCAGTCAAATTAAGTGTGTAATTGTCTTCGTAGAGACTCAGTTTAAACTGATTGTTCAGCACTGAGCTCGTGTTTACATTCATAATTTATCATTCAACTTAACCGCAAGGCGTCGACCAATCGACGACGGACGACACCCACAGCTGTTATAACATTCAACAGACGTGTTTTTATCATATATTTTTTTTATGAATTTTAAAGGAATTGGTTATTCTATAAACGAACTCTTGCTCATTTTATTACGCTGTGTAATTGTTGAAAATAGTAGAAGGTAGGTAATTCTTCAGTTTAAGCTCAGCGTGGCTTATTAATCTGGGCTTCAATGTGAAGATCAAAGAGAATCTTCGTTTTTGGATTAAAGTGCAACATCGCATCTTTGTGTTAATGATAAAATACGAAATATTCTACCGGGCTGGCTCGGTTTAAGCATAGCTTAAAGACCGGGTGCTTCAGTATTGACAACTTACTTTCGCTTCACAAAAATGAATGAAAATAAAAACGATAAATTTTATTTTGAAATACAATATTCGCAAAATACGAATACTATAAAAATGTTTGTACACGTAAATAACTGTACAGAATTTTTGTGTTCCTGCAGGCCAAACTGATTAAACATATTAACATTTCAGATATGTGATAATAAAGTACTGGTATGGAAATAATTCCAATAATTACTATCACTGGATCGATGTACTCGGCCTCACTGAACCCGCCGAGAGAAACTGGATCGGTGAAGAGAAGGTTAGATTAAACCGCATGTTTGGCTTTGGACATTTGGTCTCTTCTCTCAGAAGACCGCTCGTTTATTGAAGACAAATTGACTGCTTCACCCACCCAATTTTAATAAACTATTATACATATTATACATTTTACTTAATATAATACGAAATACATACCTTACAGTTATATAGAGTAACATTAGCACGTACAGATAGACAATTAACTACTTACACAGGAAAATATTATATAATAACAGCCCTCGCCTCGCTTCCTGCAATAAAATCTATTATTACTCACGAATATATAGTGGCCGCACCCACTACTATTGTTACTAACGTCATCAGCAATTTTATAAATTTCATGTTTACAACTTTTTGTCGTTGTTATCATCGATTATCCTAGACCTATAAATTAGAACCTTGCTGAGATTTTCCAACAGCTACAATGAAGTTATCAATTTTTTTTACTGAACTCGCAACAGAACTTCCATGGCAAACATTATATTTTTTCGGCGAGGAAAATGGTCCTAAGAGTCGATCTTTATCGAAATGATGAATACGCCAAACATCTAAACCTGTTCAGTGTCTGCATATGAAATTGACAACTAGCCAGACAGAAAAAATAAACATTAAAATTTGTATTGTGTAGATTTGGGCCCGGTTCAGTTTCATTTTTACTTTAGATTACAAAATAATAATATTAGGACAGTTTGATAGTTTTAATAAACATAGATCGAAGTCACAAATATTGTCTGTAATCCCAGAACCACGTGACATACCAAGAGTTCCTGGAATACCTCGAACAGTTCACTGTGCCCAAGGATCAGATGTTTCAACAGATGGCCATGATGCAGTCGCCGCGGCGGAACGATGACAATGTCCCCGGTAATTTGTAAACGAAGTTTTTGTATTCGTTTAAGTTTTTACAAGAAACGCCTTTTTCAACCTTGAGTGTCGTCTAACTTCAAAAACTGATTATGGAGCGTGTTAACTAATAACAATGAAATGACGCCGGATCTCTCGTGTTGACTATTAGCTTTATACCGTTCTGTTTATCCTCACGGTACTTCTTAATATTTATTTTACTTTAGGTACCCTAAAATCAACCGTGAAATGTTTTCAACCTGCTCCTGAGTAAATCGTAGAATGATATAAATCACATAAATTGTAATAAAATAACGATAACTTTAGCATAACATTATATGTGTAAAATATCTTTGTTAAAGTTCAAACAAATAAGCAATTTATATTTAGAACTAGCGACATATAAAAAAAAACTGACGTTTTTATATTTAATATAGCCTGTCATCCGCCGAATCACGTGTTTTCACTAGATACCAATTTTAATCAAGATCGATCAAGCCGTTTCTAATTTATCTCGAGACATACAGAGAAGCTCAACATATTTATATAGAAGCTTAGATTATCGAATCATGTCATTTGTTCTCCATCGTTTATTTTATTACTGGCAATAATTAACGATGTTTGTAAATTCTACGCCACTTTGAAAGTATTTTAGCTACATTATATCCTGGCCGGTAAAATAAAAAGGATATAAAGGAAACGTAAGTCGATTTAACCAGGTCTTCTTCCATGAACAAAATATATCTTTACTAACAATAAATCTACGATCTTAAGTGTTAATGGCACCACACCAAACTCTATTGTGAAGCATGTTTAGTTAGGTGCAAAAGTAAACATAGAAATAATCTTAGCTTTGTTACAAATGTTTCTAAAATCTGGAACCTACTTTGTATAACTAAGTTTACACCCCTGCCGGAAAGTAAATGGCTTCGAGACGGTCAAGTCGTAACAATATTTATAACACTACCTACTTGGGTTTAAGGTTAGTTCCAAAGTTTGAAGAAATCACTTAACATTGGATAGATAATGCCAACTACCTCTTTCAAAAACGAACCATTGGTACTACAATATTCCAGATTAAGAATTTCAATTAAGACCATTAATTAATGTTTAATTATGTTTTTTTTTGCCCCAAAAGATTGCCTCCAACTAATCAAATATTAGTACTACAAAAAGGATTTTCCTGCGGATGTCACGCTCTGGACAAAATATGAATATACTAACTCATTACTAGTAGGCAGATAGATATATAGCGTGGAAAACACGACGCGGATGTCAAACTTCCCATAATCCACTGTTGACGTCACGCGCATACACGACAAACGACGATACTGTTTTGTCTTGAGTACTATAAAAAAATATGTATCTAATCATTACTGCGTGCAAACCGGTATTTTTTTTATCATAAGTTGTATTATCTGCCAATGACAAACTTTACACACTTTTACGGTGCTGGTTGATTAGCAGCAAATGAGTTAATTTGGTTATGGAAGAGTACTTTTGAGAGGTAAAATCCAAAACGACTTGCCAATTATATTTATAATAAATATTTATGACAATATTAATTTCATAACGTCTGCTACGTGGCAATGGTCTGTTCAGTCATATTGGGAATACATAGCGTAATGATGATATCATATGGAAGCAATACAACTATATTTATTAGTTTCAAAAGCGCAATATTCAATT
>DWPT01000395.1:0-24980 GCA_018251895.1 Agathymus mariae mariae
AAATTAACAATGATAATAATAAAAATATGTTTAATGTATAGGTCTTGTTACATTTAATTTATTTATTAGTATAGATGTAGATTTATTTTAGTAATTATGACAGTATAACTTGACAGTATTGCTATTATCAAAAAGATATTAATGCTGTCGTGCCAAACAGTTGCTCTTTTCTTTGATTTACTATTACAGTTTTCCAGTGTTAGAGAAACATTTGATGCATGCTTTTAATGATACCCCATAGCCCAGTTGGTAGTGACCCTGTCTGTCGAGCAGGGGTACCGGGTTTGATTCACAGCAGACATTTATGTGACAGATAAATGTTGTTCGCGGGTCATGGGTGTTTGTAATGACATATTTGTGTATGTCCATGCCATCCGTAACACAGGAAATCCTAGTGAGGGGGTGTGAGTGTGTCAACTAGGGATGTATGGAGCTCCGGATATCCGAAATGAAAATATATCCTTAACCGTAACCGAATCTGATAAAAAAGTTTCGGATAATTTCGGATAATTGTAGAGTCTAAATAAAATACGTTATGGCAGATTTTCGCCGGCCGAGCCGATGATACACTAGCCGCGTCGTTATCATTTTAGATAGTTTTTATTACAAGTGTGTAACTTTTAAGGCTACTGTTTTTACTGTGTTTTTAATACTAAGTACATAATAACTATAAATAAAGTCAAATTGTCATCTTGTAAATACATTATATATTTCTTCCCAGTCACAAATCATCTGATATCCGTAACCGAAACCGGTAAAATATAATTTATATATCCGTATCCATATACAGATCCGAAATTTTATATCCATAACATCCCTAGTGTAAACGTTTATTTATTATCGTAGACGCTAATTTAAAGGACTGGGGATCCTTTTGCACTTTATATAAATAAATATTCGTTTTTATGTCTTGAATTGCACATGAAAATTTTCGAAATTAATATTTCATAGGTGCATCATCTGTGTTGAATCCTGAATTTCATAAATATCTTTAGTCATACTACATATGTTTGTCATAACCACTCAGTATGCCTTCGCCTCAGTAGGAAAGTAATTAACATGATGTTGCATGTTAATTAAAATATAAAAGCTAGCCGTGTATTGGATTACGTACAGTGAATAGTTACGACATTAATTAAAACTTAAATTTGATTTTTTAGCTATACTATAAAAACAAACCTATTTTAGCATATTCCATGTCTCCGAAATTGTAATAATTATTCTACTTGAACCAATTTTTGTTGAAGATATTATTAAGTTCTACCGGCTCAAATATTTCTGAATACTTAAACCTTTGTTTCAAAAGGCAGACGCATATGCATGTGCTAAATTAAATTAAAGAGTTTATATAATGTCTAGACTTACATGTCTATATACACTATCCCACCCACAACGTTTTTTATTCAAATTTCCATTAAAATTTTACCCATAGCGAATGACGTCCATATCAATCATTAATGTAATATCACACTCTCTCGGATGCGTAACGGTATTGATAAGAACGCTTCAGATTTTAATGCTTCGATGTGCTTCCAGTGAACCATGTACTCGTCTTCAACGATGTCTACTACGACGTCGGGGTCCAGAGCTGAGTTGTCAGCCGCAGCCGTGGAGCGTCGTATCCGCGTCGTGCGGCTGCTACGACCGCGGCGTGCGGCCCCGGCTTTCGGCTTCTCCTTACGTGGAGGACGCGAGTTCGCAACGGGCTTCTTCATATCCAGAGTAGATCAGAACTCCGAAGCTCATCTCCAAGGGTTAAAGGTATTTCAATACATTTTGCGGTTTATATCTACTGTGGCTTAGAGTTTATCGCTCTGTCTGATGATTAATCGATTGATAGCTTGGTGGTCAGTGCTAGGTGTTAATTTTCAGTTGTCGTAAATACTTTTTTGATACATGTGATAGAAGTAAAGAAATATCGTTGTAGATAATATTAAAAAGTGATAAACAGAACAATAAAAAATATATATCAACTTAGAAGCATATGAAATACTTTCGGGTGGAAGGTGTGAGGGGCGGGAGGGTGTTGGTTAGAATAGAATTATTGTAATCTCATAAATCAATCTTGTACCTTATTAGCGATAATATCGTTATAGTAATAGGTAATTAATAGTTATCTTCATGACCAAGTTTCGTGTTAGGTTATTGTGTCTAAACTGTGAGTATCTGTTAAAGTGTATAAAATGCGCGATAAGTTCAAATTTATACTAATCCTAATATAATAAAGAGAGAGCAGGAACTCTATCAATTCGTTATTCTCCAGAACGACGGCACATATATCAAAAATGTTTTACGACTTGAAAGGTACATTATTCCGGATGGACGTTGGATAAACATCAAGCAAATACCTACATATAATTAATTTTTCAACCTTAACGAAGCCGCGAGCGGACTGCTTTTTCATTCTTATGAAATGATACAACTGTGGTGACATTAACACATTGTTCTGATTGAAAACCATTAACAATATTTGAACTATAACTTGTTATGTATTTAAAAAATAGATACCTACGTTATTTTAAAAGAAAATACGTGATGCTATGAACAGTCTACTATCAGTAAACCTATGTACAGGACAAGTACCAAAATGACATGGCCAATATCTGCCTAGTTACACGGTTGAAGTGTACATTTACAAAAGTTTTATGATAAAGTTTGTTTTACTTTATTTTAATGTATATCAGAGTACAGTTTACACCATAAAGGTTATTATTTGTTTCCGGTTTATTGATTGATTGAATCTTACGCCATTTTGGGTAAGTTTCGTTTTTACATCAGCACATATGAAAAATATTTTCATACCGTGAAAGAAAATAATAAAATTATACTATTATAGTAATGATTTAGTCAATTGTATTCTTATAACATAATATTCCATTAATGAAAAATAGTAATTATATAACATTTTAGTAATTACATTTGAACAATTTTTAGTTTTTTATGATTTATGATTGTTATTATTTTATTATTTTGAGTTTAATTTTTCTATTTGCAAAAATTAAACCTAATAATATATGAATTTTCACTTTGTAGATAAATAATAGATATAACAAGACAAGATAATATAGCGTCATCTCTTTCGCACCTATGTATGCCGGCGAGAGAAGAGACGGATGTCTGCAAATAATGTTCCATATGCGTTAACAAAAACGCAGCAAATGTTAATTTCATATTTTATTAAGTATGTTTTATTTATTGATAAATTGGTCTTGCAAAACCTAAAGTAAACGTACATAAAAAACTGAAGCTAGTGAACCGTGTAACTCATTTAAATTATATTTTTAGGATATCCAGAATTCAAAGTAATTTTTTTTATAATTCATGAACTATTCAAAGTGCCGAACGCAATCATTCCACGTCCTTTGTTAAAGTAACTTAGTTATTAAAAGAGTACTTATTCGACGCTAGTGTATTAGAAACCTTTATTATGTTATGTTATTATTAAATTTATCTGAATAATTTTGTGTTTTCAATAAGTTTTTTAAGATTTGACATACAGATACAAAATGTTCATGTCAAAGTCTTACATAAATATATTATGCTTATATGTACCTTATGTAATAATGCGTAGATTCTATTGAATTTGCCATTTTTATTTTAGGAGGAACCGGGTTATTTTAACGAGGTTTAAAAAGGAGATATTTCACAAATTTATGAAGGCTGGGCGGCGCCGTGTACAAACTGTAGAAAGTAGATCATATTAATCGAAAGGATTCCTTATTATGCAAATTCTAGATTTCAGCTTGGTTTAGTGTCAATAATTTAATTTGTGAATAACATATTGTAATACTGAGTCAGTCGGATGTATATGGTAGTTATTGATACAATATGTCATGATTGTCTAACGTCAATATAATATGTAAATATATCGGATTAATAACTAAATAAATGTTACCTACTGATCTATCTATCTTCCTGAAAATATAACCGAATAAATGATGCCAATTCAAAAATAAAAATGTTCTTAAGGTAAAATCAAATTATTGTGTAGCGTAAATATAGATTTTCAAACTATAGATAATTCATTACAGGCGTGATATTTGACAGTTCCGATTGCCACCATATTGTTGTCATAAGTAAAAATAATAAATTTATAATAATTTCTCAGGGGAGAACAGCTCATTGAATATTTTTTTCAATATTTTCTGTGAATCAGTTTATGTTTCTCTAAATAATACTAAGCTTTACACAGGCGCGCATAAAGTAATATTTACATCTCATTGATTGCAACACTCTCTGTTGAAATTATATCTAGTGCTTACATCTTAAAATTTTAATATTTTAGCATCAAGGATCTGTCACCTGAGCTTCTCGTGATCAAGGTACATAAGTATAATGCTTGTTAATCTTTTCTTTTTCTTTTTTGTTCTAAACTAGATCGCACTATTAGTATCACACTGGTTGTATTTGGCATAAATATATGGAGCATTATAAAAAAAATATTTTATATATTTGTTTACAAACACTTTGTGTAGGTAAATAGGATTCTACAAACACAATATTTTACATACTATTATTTGCAAAAATGCCTTTGTAGTAAAAGGTTAGATATTTATTATGCATTGAAGTCAAACATTTCACATAGTTAACTTGGTAATATTTAATATTATTATTAATGTTACTTAAGGTTGCAATTATTCGTTATAAAATAAAAACTTATTAATGGAATGTGCTTATTTCTTATAATAAAATATTTAATTTTATACTTGTAGCCTATAAAGCAAGTAAGTGGGGCTATTGTCAGCTCCGTACAATTACCTGGTCGAGGTTGAGTTGCAATACGCATGCCATTCTTTCCGAGCGCTCACGTAACGTTTCCTTTGCCCCAACTCAATCTTCGTCGCTATTAGAAGATCATTTCGAAACATGTAGGTCAAGATTGTATGTTATTCAATTGATGAGTATCGTTATCGGGTTGGATACATGTATTTCTCATAATGTTTTCGATTTAATAAGTCTACGAACAACATTACTAGTTTCGAAAGTATCCAATTATTTATCAAGAATTTATTGCATAATTGAATTAATTAATATAATGGTTATACTAAAATGAAAATCAACAAAAAATTACATCACTTGATTACGTACTTTATAGTTTGTGTTCCTATCTATATATATATTAATATAGGGAAATTTCAAAACAAAAAAATATAATATAATTATACATATATGTATGCATATTATTACATATGTGTTTATTATAATATACTAAATGAAATCCTTGTAGACGCAAGAAACACGTGCAAGATACCAATGTAGTCAATATAGTCATTGACTGGATTTATTAAATAAATCAATAAACTTTCTATAACCAGCGATTATGTCAGTTATATCTCAAGTCAAAACAAGCTTAAACACAAGTAGGTACAAGTACAGCCGCTTTGCAATTAGACGTCAACGCAAGAATGCACATTCGACAACATTCAAATTTTCGCACAATTACTTCCTCAACAAAGAAGTTACGAAATTTGACAATTATATCCGTTGTTCTTGTATCACCACAATGAAGAGTTTTGAGACACTCGCACGAGAAACTCATGGGAAGCAAGATATATTGCGCTATACAGAGATAACAATATAAGTTAATGACTAAACTCTGTTCGAATTAAATATAAAATAAAACATTTGAGAATGATTACTCATTGAGTGAACACGTTTTCTATCCGACAATTTCAAATCATAATATTATGAAAATATTATCTTTCTAACTGGAAGTCATAGCTAAATAGAGAGAGTTAAGAAATTCTACTATCCTGTGCGTGTGGACAGAGCCCTCTAATTAAAGCAATGGACGGTGTTGGTACATGGTTAATGACGGTATGTAGAGTCCACGCAATCATTTTACGGTGTAACGCGCCAAGCATAGGAAGACGCAATTAAATGACTATTTAGAAATTGTTTATAATTCCATTGGACGTGCGGCTATTACGGCGCGTGAGTCACTCGATTACCTCCGCACTCTGATCTGTTGCTACTTTCTATCGCTCTGTTTGCAAGCGCTTCTCAGAATAAACGCCTTCTTGTGTAACGATTGCTAAAATAGAAAACCGTTAACATTGTCTTTCAAGCCGTTTGATCGCAGCATTGATGAATCCCTTGTCGCCATTAGATGCGAAAGGTTTGACATGAATATACAATTCCACACTTTACAATTTGCCGTAGGTACTATATAGATTATGTAAATCTTTGTAAACCACTTCATAAGTGAGTTCATCGCTGTAGTCCAAGTCTACCTCCTTTGTGCGTTTTGCTCCCCTCCATCCACAACGCCAGGTTCTTGTGGAATATTTTTCACGTTTTTCATTGCAATGTTTAAAACCGAATTAAGATGTGGTTTAAAAGCGTCCTTCTTAATAGGCAAAGTGTTGGTGACCCCTTATGATCAATTATCATCAAATGGCCCTTCCACGTTACAATTATGATTGGTTCTCAACGTTGGCTTAAGGAAAATAGTTCCACACAATATTTATACATTAACTAAAATAATCAGCGACGGTTCAAATTTCTCAATATATGTGTGATTGATTGTTCAAGCAGAAAACATAGATTAAGCAAGATGCTAATAAAGGTTAACTTAAAAAATGACTACCCGGTTTCATTAGAAATGCAACACTTATTTGCCGCAATATTTTTTCGGGTTGTTAGGAACGACATCGTTGCCAATGTTCTACAAAATAACCTGTAAGCCGGCTTCAAGCATTTTTTCTGCTATTTAGAAATCTTTGCAATTTTTGTTAAGAAAACGGACACGATCTATAGGGATTGGTCGTTATAGTTTCGTCACTTGTAATATTCTTCATTTTATTGGCACTCCGTTAAATTTTATATCAAATAAAACGTGATGGAAACTTAAATCTAATTGTCAGTGAGACATATAAGTGCTTACTTTATTCCATAACTAGCGAGCGAGTAAGGGTGCTTTGATTTATCAAACAATACTTTTAGTAATGTAGTCGACAATTCCCAAAGGGCCATTCGATGGCAAGTGGAAACCGTCGACCACGGACGTACATAATTAAAAAATTAAATTAGTAATAACGTTATGCTGGTCAAGAAGGATGTGGAGAGTCTTGCTTTTTAACAGTCTACAATATCAGAACCTTATATTGAGAAGCCGTTGTCACAATGAATTAGTGGTATAATAATAACTATTGTACTAATTTGGAATCGAGCCTTCTAGTTAATGTGAGCAGTCCTTACTAGTAGATCTGTTTAACCTTTAACACGGGATGTTATACACTTACACACATACGTACAATTACTAATCTAAACAAAATACTTGAAATTATGTTTTCTTCAGATTGTCTGCAAATTACTACTGTAAAAACGGCTCAATGCGACTCGAACCATTGGTGAAGGATTCAGTAGTCTGAATTATTTATTCCTTAGTTAAACGAGGGAACGAGACACTTTAGGCTTTTGAAGTGTACGCATGAAATTAGACATGACGATATTATAATGATTCGAGATTTTACAATTGACTAAGGAATTCTAAAAATTGTATTAAAAATTATGTAAATAAATTTTTCATATTTCCCTGTCTCTAGCATCCGACGTATTTTACTACGTATACTACTACTTTCGTCCACTCAAATTTGTTTATTTCACTATAAGTATAAAAAACATCTAAATTGTTAATTCAAATATTGCTTTGTATGACTCATGAACAGTATCAGGCTGCCGTGAAAATAATATAATGAAAATGAATAATTTGCATATGTAATAGCTGTCGATATTTACACAGCCGTATTATACTCTGAGGCTAAATTTATTTTGTTAAATATAACTGTTTGGCTGCATTTTGTCCCATTTAATACAACAGATTGGAATTATTTTATTTATGAAATAAATCAAAGCATTAAATTAGTCATGACTCTATACAATCTAGATATTTTTTTTTTATAGTTGCCGATGTGTTGAAATTAATTTCAATTCACTCGAAAGCCAGTAGTGTTTTATTAATTTGTGTCCGTGCTAAATAGCTTTTTGTATTTATTGAAAACTTTTACATAAAAAACCAGGATACGAATAACTGGAAGTGGCCCTTAAATAATGTTTTATTTGATATATTTTCCAAGAAACATTTTGATCCGATGATCAACACAACGAACAATGTAAGTTATATTTGAAGTCAGGCCACAATGAGTAACGATACAATTCACGTAATAATTACAAAAAGAATTAGAGCAAAATCAGTACAAATCGCACAGTTATTTTAATAATGAGTTTTTGTATTGACTTGTTATTGTTAAAGATAATATTATGTCGTATAATAAAAACGCGTCGATACATTTTGTAAACACTTACGCTATATTCAGTAATAAGTTATTGATAAAATTATATTTTATACGCTACTGATTTCATCTGCATCTGGAATGAGTTTTTTATGTTATAATTTTTCTATAAAATCAAGTCTATAAAAATTATCGCAAAAATATTCAGACATGTGTATATAGTTATATATCATCCGGCATAAAAAGTATTCTGTGCTTGAATATGTTAAACGCATATGCGTACCAAATTACCATTTCATAGCAATAACGATTCCATAGCAAAGTTGTGACCTCGTTTCACACATTCGTTCGTAGTACTTGCCAAAACTATAGTGCAATTTCTGCGCAAATTTTCAGTTTACTATTTACACACTACTATTACACAGTTTATTACATAAATTTTGACACTCTGAAAAGTTATGACATAAATAAATTAGATATTTTTGTGTAGCAAATGAATACTATTTCAATAACAATTGATTTTCGAAAAATAATGCCTGACATTATTAACTTACAAAGCGTTGTGTCAATAAAACCTTAAATGTAATGTCATGTTACATAGTTTTATATCAATCCATCAATTTACTCTATTATATTTGTATAAGAAAAAGATAACATAAAAGGGTTAGTTATTATTTCGCCAAAAGTTGCGATCTATGGTCATCCATTTGAAAACGAAAACTAAGAACATACTCAAACATTAATGTTGTTTTCGCTATATGTATATGTTTCATAGAACTCTTGTACGTTTCATCCTGATAGAGCTACTAGTCGAACAACTGTTCAGAACAAAATTAAAGATCCTAATATTGAACTATTGGTTTAAAGTACATTTATTAAAATTTGGAATTTTATCGTCCACTGTTTACCAAATATACTTAGTGGAAAATATGACTCATAAAATTAGATCATTCATCGGTCAATTCAGTACAGTGGCAGTAGTCACTATACTTTGGCAAAAAAATATAAGGATATAATACGACTGAACAGCTGATAGTTGGACATAAAAAACAATAAATAATTTGGTTGACTATCATAAACAGTGGCACTGTAGTTCTGTAATCTTGGCAATCAGATTCACGGCTGATTTCGTTGTAAAATTATTATAATATCACATATTTTATTAACTGTTACAAAGTGTTTAAACACATTAATTACTGGAAATTATGGTAATAAAATAATTTGGTGATTATATACAGAGTTATATCAATTTTAGTTGAATTATTACTGCGGAATCAGATATAAGTTTGATTGATATTAAAGAATTACCGACTTGAACGGCATTGTTCATTTGTAATAAGAGTGTAGCAAGGCTTTTATTTCCTAATATCAGATGTACACTATAAAATAGTACATTTGTTTGTGAAGAGTGTTATCATCATCATAGTATTATATAATATTATTCTTTATCGTTCCCGATAAAATGACGTGGACAACATTATAGAGTTGTCGGCGAGTTGCTTAATCAAGTTTTCTATTATAAATCTTGTAATCAATTCCCATGCCGGAGAAACAAAACAGAGAAAGAATAACGTTTTTTTGGCATGGGAACTAATTACAAGATTTATAATTGAAATGCGTACAACATATAGTTATATAGTAAGCCTCTGGTGTTATGATTAAAATACTAGTCACAATATATAGAGAGTCGCATGCATAATAGAAGTGGAATTAATTTAATACAATGTAAATATCTTCTTTAAATTATATGTATTTTTAATCACGTATGATAAAGAGACGCGCTGTTGTATCTAGGTAATTGTAATTTCTCATTAAGTTAATAAGCCAGAATATAAATGTCAAAATTGAAGTTTTACTAACAAAGGGCAAGACGCCGCGCCGTTGTGTCTGGTATACTCAAGAATCGTTCGAAAAAAGGTGGAACGAAAGTCTCAACGAAAGTTGCTTAATATGTGGGGCATGTGGCCCGCCCGCGCGGTGGCTGGTTTACAGCCGTAGTCGGAGTCGCCAGACGAGTGTTGTGAAGAAAGTAGTATCGATGTCGTCACTACGCAGCGGACTGCACAGCGTGCAGCGTCCGCGACGTGGCTGACATCACACCATCATTTGGCAGCTGGCACGATTGACTGCTGACGTCACAAGTCCATTCATTCTATCTTTCAGCTATGCTACGTTACGCTACTTTGTTTTCGTTACTCGAACAGAATATAAAGTATCTAGGAAAATTAATAATTTACTTGGCTGATTCCGAAGATGCGGGTGAAAGTGAACCGCAGACAGAGTTTTCTTTTGTGTCTGCCTAGAGCTATTTCGTCAATTTCAAATATTTTCTATAATAACTGTCCGTAGTTAAATATGATGTAACAATGTCTTTTATCTAAATAGATTCTACGTTGGTTGAAGTGTTAATCTAATCGGATATATTAGTAAAAAAAATATGTAAATAAGTATTTACTAAAATCATCGTTTCTTTATCTCTCTAACTTTAAATCCTCTTCCTATATTTAAATTAAAGTGATGACTCGCAGTGTACTACCCTAATAAGATTAATCACGGTAAAATTGTCAACTAACTACTTAAATAAGATTTTAAAGTGGGATGTTATAATGACTTGTAACTATCAAATATGACCTCAAATTGCATGAACATAATAGTATTATAATTGTAAGTGAAGATTCCTGAATCAAAATGACACATCTATGTTCTATCTAACGTAGGAGTAGAATTCCTTCGAGACATGGTGCGTAATATCAAAGTCCATGTTATATGTAAGCGCTCCAAAACTTCGACTGTTCTAATATTTAGCAGGAACAAGTATTTTTTTTTACGAAAATCTTAGTTTATGATACTTTTAAATAAGTGATAATTATGAAACTTATTGGTTAATAAGGACAAAACAATACATATCCCATTGTGTACTTACACTATGGACCCATGATTACAATACCATTGTATTACTAACTTTTGTTTGTTCGAGGTCTTTTGTAATCGGTATCGTTGTTGTCGTTTACAGGTTGGCGACCAACTGGTGAGTGTCAACGGATACCGGGTGGATGACGCGGTTCATGCGGAGCTGGTGCACTATCTAGCCGCTCAGTCTCGGCTTAAGGTCAAAGTCAGATGTAAGTAGACATCAAGAACAATTACGCAACAATCTCATTCCAATCTTACGCAGTACAAAAGTAATTTGGCTGTCTTATATTACAAAATTATCACAGTGTGAATATGAATTCTTGTGTGGTACCTATAACGTCACATGATATGACATTTATGTAACCTATTCGGGTTGTTGTTGGTCATCGAAAGGACAAGAAAGTTGGACCAAAAAGACTAACAGAATAGATTCCTTGAGCCGACTAAAAGAAACAAGAGATCGTAGTTTGGATGCTGAGTTATTTTCGAAAGTAGGTGATGACAAATAAATATACCACTCTCACATAATTAACATAGTATTGGATGAATTTTACAGTAAATTGAAAATAACAAATAACACAGAAATGCTAACTGTTAAACACTAAATAACTATTGTGTTTAGTGAAATGAGCCCCAAGGTCATAGTGCACCATTAGCGTACGTATTGTTGGATGTTAGTAAAATTTAAACATAAGTATATAATAATACCTTATATAACTTACTATTATAAGCTCCCATTTATTCTTCTATCATTCTTGGATAAATAAATGAAGGCGGCGCTGCATTTTATAACATACTGACGTACTTATATTTGTAATAAAAATGAAACCACTTCAACTCAAAAGGTCCACTCTTGTAGTGGACTAAATAAAGATTAATTAGCAAATGAGGAAGCCTAGAATGTATTCCACCACGCTGTTTCACAGCTCGTAAACTGTTCGAGTTTACACCTATACAAAAACAGTAGTAAACGGAATCTAAAACCGAAAAATAAAAGTCATTTTGAACAAATAGTATAGAATTAGTAACAGAAAACATTTTTATGACGCATATTTATTATCTTATCGGGCTTGGCACGATTCATACTCGTATGTACGTACGAGTATTGTTTGGTATATCTGAAAAAGTGTGGGCACTTAAGCGTATTGACCAAACGTTATCGATTGTGTGGTTTTTTGCGTCAAATGATTACAAACAACTGTTTACAGTGAATGAATTTTTTTTGTACCAAAAATGAACACTGAACCTTTGGGCTATATAATCTGGAAGAAGAAGAATCTCAAGTAGTACCTTTAGCTTAAAAAAATCTTTATTCGTAGCAAATACATCCTTAGAAAAAGTCCATAGAAGCGTGAACTTCTCTTTACACCGAATTTTCACACATCAATAAAATAGCTATGGGATCCTACGAGAACAGTTGAGTAATTCACAGCCAAAATAATAATTGCAAGTTAAAATTGTACAACCTGGAATCGATATGCGTGAAATAGTGTTTCGTGTTGTAATTTCCATAATTATAAATATGAGAGGGGACAAGTTTCTCTTTTTATTTATCCACCGTATTAAAGTAAGGGTAGAATTTAGTTTTTATACACAGCCACATATGCGAATTGTTACTATCCCTCCCTAACATTACATCTGTGTTTATTATATCATAAAAATGTGTCATCTATACACTTAAATCAACGCTGGTAATTCGCAAAGAGTCTTTATTAACTCACACTTCCTGCTTCGACTTTAAAAACCTCTTTATTTTATCGGCCTGTCGTTAAGGTATTGTTATCTTACTTTTCGTAGAATTGGCAAAACGCGAAGATCTCGATAGATTTTCTATCGTTTACCGTTATAATTAGCGATTTCGATCTTCACAATGTCAATATAATAAAAATGAATTCGATAAATGTTAACCTTATCTTTACCGTTATGACAGATCTCATATACTTTCTGCGAATCCAAGCAAGCGAACTGTATTGGACATAAATTTTAAACAAAGTCACATAACTGTCTATACTAGAAGTTTATTTTAAGTTTTAACAATTTCTTCTAATGTAGCGAACAATATTTTGAATAGGATACCCACTTGTCTGACCCCTCTCCCCAGAATCTCGTCTTAAACTGTCCTTCCTGAATGTGAAGAATCGAAAGGTTTTGTGCTAGTAAATATTTAAGTACGTACATAAATTTATTCGTTTAACTACCTAGTTTACATACTATTTAATCAAAAGTTTATACACACAGCGATTGGCATCTGCAGTTCACGGTGACAAGAGTCAAGGGCGTCTAATCCAACATGTCACTTTGTTTCAGATGTTGGAATGGTGCCAGTAAAAGAGTAAGTACTAATTCTAGGTAGTAAACAAAATCTCAGAATGTGTTTTTTGCATTTGTATAGAAATAGTTACTTTTAAAATGATTACCTAAACATATGATCATCAACCACGACGAATGTTTTACAAAAAAACAATTAGATAAACTAAAATAGTATGTATTATCAAAAAAGATATAATAAAATAATTCTTTTGGAATATAAATGAAATAGAAAACCGTAGACATATCTTGTTAACTTATCTATTTGTATGTAATCCGGGATATTTAAAAAATAAAATAAAAAATAATAATTATGAAGAACGACTATTTATATTTTTTTACATTATTGTTGTTGTAATACAACAAGAAAGATTGTTATAATTTTACCTATTGTAAAATAATGGATATTATTTATTAAATTATTTTCAGCAAATAAACCTTCCCTCATATTTTTTTATGTCCTAATCTTGATTTTGAGGTATTGTTATGTCCAAATGATTTGTATCATTGTTATAGAAATAGTCATTAGTAATTACATAAAAATACTAATGTGGTGTACGTATATGTTAGGGATATTATGGATATGAAATTTGGGATCCGAATATGGATAACAGATATATGACTAATATTTTACCGGTTTCGGTTACGATTATAGATATGAAATTATTTCAGATTATCCGATTGTTTTGGATAATTTCGGTTACGGATATTAGATGATTTACAACTTGGAATAAAATATATTATATTTACAAAGTTTGACTTTGTTTCTAGGTATTGTGTGGTATTATAATCGACTTTTTTATCAGCTTCGGATATAGTTTGATTCCGGATATTCGATAGTTTCGGTTACTGTTACGATGCTCCATAACATCCTTGGTATATGTCGAAGAGGGCAGTTATCTTAAAAATAACTCGATCTAGGTACAATTTACAATATTTGATTTACAACATTTTATTATTAAATTAAATTGATTATTATTTGATTTATTGGTATGTTGTCTCATATTGAAAACGTTAGGTGCACTTGCTGCTAGCTTGTAACTGACCTCTCCGCCCCATTCACTTCTCCTTCCTCGATGTTCTTCCAGCCACCCGTGAACCACAACACTTTTATCTCTAACAGGCGGACGTAAATCGCGAACTGGTTATAGATTTATCAGTAATTAACAAAATCACCTAAAATTATCGTCCGTAAACTGACTTTACAGACAACCACTTTTTTTATTTTGCTAAATTAATCTTAACAGCCGACTGATGTCGATATAATTATATAAACCATAATGTGAAATTGTTACTAATATAAGGGCATGTTGTAGCAAAGAGCAAGACTCCCTGTCATGGCAGTTCGTCTCCGAGCGGGCTTCATTGGCTTCCAACGTGTCGTCCTCACCGACCTTGTGCCATAACGTGGACCACTTGACCGACCTCAGATTATCCATATTAGTGCCGCCTAGAGCAAAGCTCGGATGTGGGTGAGTGAAGTTAATTGCTGTTTTATATACTTTTAGAAAAAATAATGATTTTCAAGTAGGTATTTGGTTATCAGAGCCTTCTATAGTTTTTATGCGGTTGCTTTTCAAGTATACATAGATATAATTATGGGTACGCTAAAAATTTTAAACGAAATAGCAATAGCACTCAAAGCTTTATGTCAGTTTTATCTGTATTAGGTGTCCTTTTAATAAATACGTAATGTATTTAATGACGACTTTTAGCGTCTTATTACCGGGGGGCTATTTTCGTAATATTGACGAGGCATGGGCGAAACAACAATCACAGCTAATAACCAGGACAGGCTAATAACCAAGTCAAGAGACGGAAGTTTTTACGGCATCCGACGATATCTTACGTGGCCCATTCACACAGCGACTGACGCTGCGAAACAACTATTATCGTCATAATTAATGTAGCGCATAAACGCATTAAATTAACCTACTTTTATCATACTTTACTGTACAATGACCTTCCGCCGAAGTTTATTAAAAATAATGTAGGTATTTAGGAAACGACCTCTTAATACGCTTACACAACTAATCCCTTTACTAGTGAAGTGATGAAAGTACTTTCCGCGTGGCAATGTGGTATATCATGTGATGCGTTTAAAATAATATATAATGTTCGCTAATTAAATAAAATAAATTCATCGGATTACAAATACTGTATATATTGATATGTATACATATATATCAAATACCGTATATTTGATACGAAACTTAAAAATAAGACCATTACGTAAATTAATATTAATTTACATTAAATGAATAAATAATTAATGTTGATTTCAAAGCAGTGATAGCTTGTGGTTTGAATGTAGGTCTCCCGCATGAAAGAGGCAGTTGGAATCCTGCACTGCACCTCTAAAATTATTTGACGAATTATATGTACATTACTAATTTATTATCACTAGCTTCGGTGAAAGAAAACATCCAAAATGAAATCTGATAGCTGAGAATTCTCCATAATGTTCCCAGTGGTATGTGAAGTCTACCAACCCGTATTCGCCCAACGTGGCAGACTTAAACTCTACCATTGTAAGAGGAGATACGAGCCCAGCAGCGTGACAATAAGGGTGGTAATGATGACGATGATGAATGATATTCTTGTTATAGTTTTTTTTAAACAACCACTGCGATATAAGGCGGTTTTAGCCCAGTGTGATTTTACAATAACAATGGAGAATTGAAAAGAGATTATGTTTGTTTCAGTATATGCAAGGGCCCAGACTGGAAGCCAGGTATCTTTGTTCAATTTGTCCGTGACGGTGGCATCGCGCAGGACGCGGGTCTGAGGCCTGGAGATCAAATACTGTCATGCAATGGCCAGGATTTCGCCCACGTTTCATTTCACGAGGTGATGCGTGCGTGATATATGCGTTTAATGCGTAACTGCAATAACAAAATATTTCATTTCAGTAAGCCCCAATAAGGTTTGATATGAAGATGTAGGTACATAATAAAAACTTATTTGAAAAATCTATTTGAAATAACTGATTAACTTAATATGGATTTTTAGTAAAGGGTTTGACATTGTTGCAGTTAGTTGTATAATTAGTACAATCAATAACTGTATTTTTAAGTTAATAAAAAACAAAAAGTGGTATCATAATAGGAATAAATGGGATAAACAAAAAATTTTAGAATGCCTGATAAACGGAGGGAGCAATAATATTTGGTTTACGGCGTACTGCTAACACTTCTGAGATTTGATTTGTATTAATTATATAGTTAATGTATAAATAAATACTATATCTATACTAGTTTTAAAGAAATTTAACAAAATTTAATCACATCGAGTATTTTATATTAGTATTTTCAATTTTTGTAGGCTATAACTGCAATGAAGGCAAGTGGTCGCCTAGAGTTAGTTGTCCGAGAGGGTGTTGGCACTGAGCTAGTATCGCCGGAGAGCTCAGGGTATAATAGTTCAGCGTCATCAGCAGCGGGGGAGAGGAGTCCCGCCCCTTCTGCCCCTGTTATAGCTCTTGCGCCTCCAGCTGCCTTACGTAGGAGACTTGCTAGCGTCGCCGAAGAAGCCGCTGATCGTGCGGACAAGAGGTTTGTATAATTAGAGGTTTGTAATAAGTTTGTAACTAATAAATGTACTGGACACAACAAGCAACACTTATTCTGTAATTTTAAATTACCTAGGGATTACAACCCTATCCGCGGAGGTCTAAAGTTCAGCAGAATACCTGGATAGAATTACCTATATACATTTTATACATTCATGGAGACGTGATCAAATTTGATATTCATGTTGGTTGAAACACCATTTCTACCTTCTTGTCGTCCTGTACTGTTTTTTTTTTATAATATTTACTGTAGTTTCATAAATAAATAACCACTTTATTATCTCAACTTTAATAGCCTATTCAGTTCTTGCTTAAATCAGTAATAATGTAATGAAATCGGCGATGTATTAACCGATTTGGAAACTCTTTTATCGTTGGAGCGGCTAAATTTCCCGTTTCACCTCCTTCAAATAGAAATCGTTTTTTTTTTTGTTATACATTTACATAAATTGTTAAAAAAATGGTCGAATAATGCTAAATTGCACGTAGAATGTCCGCTAAATTGGAGTTCGGAGGCCCGGTTTCGTTATTGTATTAATTTTTTATTTACTTTAATCAATTTTTTTCTGGCTAACATTTTTTTAGAAAGGTTAAGGTTGAAAATAAGTTATAGTAAATGCCATTTTCTCGTGTTTAATCTGTTATTTTTTTGCTCTGTACTACCTATCTATTTTAGAATGATCATGAATCGAATGAAACGACGGACGTGGGACAGTTTAGAATTTGATTGGAAAAACGGTAATATCCATAATTTCGACGCACCCTCCGACATAGAGCCTGATTACGACAGTCCAAGTATACCAAATAATCCTCACACATATGAAAATAAAACTAACATGAAAGTTAAAAGTAAAAACGAATATGAGCCATCGAATGTCACCAGTCCGTTAAATAGAACGATAATTAATTTAACTGACAAAGGTGCAACCATACAATGCAGTTACGATAATAACGTAGCATCTAAATCAACGAAACCGACAAATAGAGACAATGAAAAAAATACAATAGTTGTGGAAGTTCACCACGTGAATACTACCTCTTGTGCAAAAACGCATTGCAATTTTACGTCTCCTCCCAAAGATGACTTCGATGCAGATGCTTCCAGTATATCTAGCTCAGCGACATTATCCAGTGCCATCGCTCAAGAAATACAGAAAAGAAAGATGGTGAGTACGAGTAATTTTTGTACAAAAGTTGCGTATTTTGATCGTATGTACATATATGTACATTTGTACTATGGCATTCGGCTTTGTTGGACTTAGATAATGAGTTATAAGAATTGTATATAACATCTACCGTTTCCTATCGCCATACCATATCTGTTTACACCTGATAGTGATATAAAGGTGAAAGTCAACGTTGAGTACATGAATTGATATATTAAAATTGGGACGATCATAATAAATGGTCATAGAGACCATCTAATATGAGATTCAATCATCTTAAATTAGATAAATTAAAAATTTATTATCAAGAACGACAGAAAACAAAAATTTTGTAATAAGTGGAAAAGGAAAATTTTCCTAAGTTCAATTCAAACAGTTAAATTTACCTTCATTTATTAAATGTTGTACAAAGAGAGCCTTTTTCTGTTTAAATAAACCGCCCAGTGAGCGGACGTGTCAATTGGTGATAAGTGGTTACCATTTGACCCCACAGGCACGTAACACCAAATGCATCAACGACGCGTTGCCAGTCAATTTGGGATGGGGGGGGGGGGGGAGGGACGAAAAATATTTCTTAATTGATTTTAGAAGTAAGAAAGAACGGTTGGGTGTATTTTTTTTCATATATATTTATTTAAAATTCACGTGGGCTAGCGGCATCGAAATCCTTTTTACACTGTAATTGCATATTATATTATTCTGAAGAAAAAAATAATAATTTTAAACACATAACTAGCAAGTTTTATTTAAAATTCGTCAATTGTTCGACATTTTTACATTGCTTCTATGGCACATAAAAACTGTAAATCATCTCTAACTTATTAATCAAATTAACTTATTTTATAAAGAACAAGAAAATTGCCTCCATCGAAAATTGTGCTACAAAAAATCAAGTAAAGAAGCCAAATGTAAAAGCAGTAGAGGACGTTAAAAAGAAAAAGCACGATGCTCTAATCGACGAATTCAAGAAGGTCCATAGGAAAATGTTTGCAAACCAGGAGCCATCAGATGGAACTCTCCAAGAAACTAAAGAAAATGATGTCGATAGCCTGGTAAGTTTTTGTCACCTGACACCTATTTGGTTGTCTTTTCCAATACCCCATTAACATATTGCCACATTTGAATTTAATATTATCACATTACTGCACATAAATTATATTATGCTTTATATTTGGTAATTAGCTCTTCTTTACTTATCTTGGTGTTGTGTAAGCACCTTCTAATCTGCGATTAATGCGGTAGTAAATATGTACTTTTCACAAAAAAAAAAATAGCAGAAATTAATTTTTGAAGTAAGCGAAATCATCAAATAAATACTCTTAAATATATCACTTATAATCCCATGAGAATTATTATTCAAGACAACATATCAATATTACTAATATAACATACGTATATATATTTTATTTGAACACTAACATAGTATGTACTTTATTGAATTATGATCCATATATGGTCACCGAAGGCATTGTTTAATAACATAATCGATTCTCACTACATATTCTGTCTTTACATTGTGCGCAGTTATAAACGGCTTTTAACTCATTGTGACTCAATGTCTTCTAAAATTGAGTATGTAAGTATAAATAAATACATTTTTAGTTAATAAAAATAATGTATATCGGACTAGTAAGCTTCCGCAGAAATAAATGCATTTTCCGGAATGAAAAATGTTCCAGGTTATAACCCATACCATAAGTACCTATTATAGTAAGAATTATCTTAATCTGTTCAATGGATTTAATTTTATAAGTGTTCTAGACAGACGAAAATAAAAAAAAATATCTACAGAGTTGGTCCCTTTACAGTTTATTATTAGTATAGATAAATAAATGGTATCTCATTCTTTTACAATACAACTATTGTTGTCATACATATTCTATAGAATTTTACAATATAGCTTACGAAACATCGATATAAATGCTTAACTTAACTATCATTATGACAATACATACACGTAGATTTTTTTTTATGGCGACACTCAGCAGCTACTCGCATTGTTAACAGAGTACGATATTTCATTGTACATAAAGCGTATGTCAACGTTTGAGAACGAGGCCTCATTAGCTGCCAGTCACTTGTGTTAAAAATAAAAGAATTATGTAACAATATAAACGTGTCCAGCGCTCTGCAAAATTAATAATTGCACTGCACTAGTATAATCACGCTTACGTAATGGGTATTGGAGCGTAAATAGACAAGTGCTTTGTGTCAAATTAGCAACAAGTCTATGCTTAGCACGCTATTGATTGCTTACTAGATAAATCGGGCAGTGCACGTTTTGTTAACGAAAACTTATTTGGTAAACATCAAAAGGTATTGAGTGATACAAGTCGATTTGTCAATTATATCATCCTCAAACGTTTTGAACTTTCAAAAATTTGTCTTTGTTACCAAATGTTGCATTGGCTAGTGTACCTGGTTTATTTAGTATTTTGTTACCACTTTCGAAGTGAAGTTACTTAAATTATTTAAATACTGTACGAAAACAAAGCTTTTTTAGACATTTTTCACTTATCGTCCGTTACTCTTAAAAATGCAATAAAATTATTGCAGTGCAGTACAGTACACATATTTTACTGATGTAAATTCTAATTAATATTATTTTTTCTCATGTATTCCAATTGAATAATGAATGAATTAATCCATTTATTAGACATACACTACTACATATATTATAACATTAATACAATTACAGTCGTTCACGGTCCACTTTGGACCGGATAAATAAACTGATTTCTAGTATTATAGGTTACTTATTCGAATTATGGACAGAATGAATGAATGAAATTAGTTATAAAGTTTTAACAATATTGTCAAAATCATGTTATTATAACCAAACCACACAATATAACCAATAATAGTAGATAATAAATCCGGCCTGTTATGGTTGTTCAGATTTTCTGTTTTCTTAGTAATCTAATATGAATGAAGTTATTAACTAACTATTAGGGAAAAGCAACTCATCGAAAATGCAATAAATTAAAACGAAGCATTAAAAATATTGATGACGAATCGAAATTACAAAATGCACAAACTGTTTTTTCTTTTGTCATTACAGCAATCACAAAAATTGATAGTTATAGCGGCTCCCGCAATTTTTACATAACACAGTCGAAATACAATCGATGTTGAAGTGAAGGTAGGCAATTATGAGCAGTTTTTTCTAGTATCGCAAATGATTCTGATACTTTATTAGGTCAAAATTTCATTCGATCGACGCGTACTTCCTACCAGCAAAATGATTATCCAGTTAAGTTCTACAGTTAGATTCTGTAGGTTCTTTGGTGTATAACGTTAATTCTTATTAATTTGAAATTTGTTGAGGCATTGTAGGTATATAATTATAGTCATAATAGAGCACATACAATACATAACTCTGGTATGGAGCACAAATATCTATTATTATCAACCCAGCAAGATAGGAACTTTCAGATAAAAAATAGATGACTATGCACATGTTTATGCGTATATTTTTGTTATTTTTAAGATACCAAAGAATCTTATAGATAGATACCATTTTGTGATTACACTGCTCATATATACAACGTTTAATCACGGTAAACTTGGTTAGAATTATAGAAATGGATGGGCTAGTTCAAATCGAAGACGGCTCATATAACGCAATTTCCATGGCTGAAGGCGCAGTGATTACGAATTTTGCACCGGCCGCGCACTGATAACGCCAGGGGACGCGGCGCGGCCGTTCTCGTGAGTCGTGTGCTCATTGGCAATATCGGATATTATCGTCTCATTCGCTCACCTGCACTCGAGTGCGAAGCGCACCGACGGCGCCGGTGGTATTCAACCGCACTGCCCACGATAACGTCACTGAATTGCCCGCCGCGATCTTCTGCGTACCGGAAAATTTACTCCGACCTTCACGCGTTCTTGCTTTTATTTACAAGATTCTTAATTTTCTATGCAACTCGCTAGCGCTGTGTTTGATCTCGGTTGTGTTTAGCTCGCGCATGTAAATATTATAATCTTTAAGTGTTTGATAAACACGGGATGCATCTGTTTGAATCAATATTTTAGTTACGTATATTCGTTCATAAAATGAAGAAAAGTCATAAGTCTAAGCCGTTATTCTCTATTCAGTGTTATGAAGTAAGTTGTGTTTTTTATTACTTTTATTCTTAAATCTTCTTTTGTATAATTACATTGTATTAATTTTAATCTGTTAATGAAAACTTGCGTATTGTAACAAAGTTAATGAACTAGATTCGTATACAAAGAAAATTCCCAAACACAGATAGGTGTTGCTATTGATAGCTTATGTACTATTTTGTTATCATTTAGTCGGACATAGGTTCTTACTTACTTTTATATCCGAACTTGATTATTTATTACTTATTAGAATTTTTGTAATGATTGATACTTCATTCGTATCTTTTATTATCAGTTCTGATTAACTGTCGTTGCGTGTGTTTTAAGTATTACTACCACCACTTACCACCTAGGCCTGACTGTTTAAATTTTATGTTCACACATATTAACCTTATGATCCTTTTTTATGAATCATTACGTTGCTATTACGTTCCATACTAGATTGTTAAGTAGGTTTTTTTATGCAATCTTAGTGTCATTAATTTTTGTGTCATTAATCTTAGTGTCATTAATATTGTTTATACGGAAATTATCATTACCATATCGTAACACTTGTACACTGTACAGATACATACATACTTGTATGTACATCTAGTGAATCTTCATGGTAATATATTATGACTTATATATAATTGTGTCATATAACATTTTACATGCGAACTAATGATAACTTTTTACCAGTGACCATGTAAGGTGATTAGTGAAATAGTCGCAAACATCTAGTTACTAGAGTTGATCGACTTTGAGATTAAAAAACCTTATTACATACTTTGTATAATTTTAACACCGTTTTATGAATTATGTTAATAATATTCTACGTATACAAGTATATCTATCGTACAAAATTTACAATCACGATGATATGCTCAAATCAATTAAGCACTATCTGTATGATAATATTGTTATTGAAATATCGAATCGTCTACTTAGCGATTAACTTAAATATCAAGTTGAAAAACAGTTACCAATCCACACGACTGTGAATTTAACCAGAATGTTTGTTTGCCTAGGACCGTCAGCAAACGCTTCCTCTTAGGAAAGATGAGAACATTTCGCCAGAAATTGTTAACAATAACGTGCAACCGAGAGGTGAAGCTACCGATAATCCGCCGCCTCCGCCACCGGTCAGTAACAAACTGTGTAATCATACCTATTTATACTGTTAATGGAATTTAAACTTTGTACCTTTGATGTCACGCTCGTGTTTCATCAGGAAAAACAAAAACTAGACACTTTAGTCCAAACTGAAAAGTTTTAACTTACCGAGTTAATGACTACACGGATACACGCATATTTAAATCAGCCAGCATGAAGTTTGATTCATTGTAGTGAATGCCTATTACGTAAATAATATATGATGTGACTCAACGCCAACATCAATAACTTTTACGCTTACTGATAAACAACAATTATTTCAGATGCCATTTAAAAATGGCGATTCGCAGAAAGACGTACCAAAGCTAAGTTTCGAAGACATAAATTTAAATAAAAATAACCTTAGAAAAACTGGAACATTAAATAGAACTCCTACGCCGGACTATAATAACAAAGTCAATCCTATAATAGAAACGAAGCTTAAAACCAACAGTAAAGACAACGCTGAGGTGGACTCGATAGAATCTTACAAATTAAAAAATCCTTTAACCGTGCAACCGAAAGCACCGTCAAATTACTTTGTTAAGGCTCCGAATGGTACAGCCACTATGAAGAAGAGCGTGAGACCCGTATCTGTAACCATCGGACAGTACGTCAACAATGTGGGAAACAGGCGAGAGCCGTCCAAATTGGAGTTCCTTAACGGCGACAAGACCGACGGTCGTCGGCTCGCGGACGATGAACCCATCTCGAGCAGGCTACAATCAGAATTGGCTTTGACTTTATCTAGATCCAATTTACGTAAGAAGACTGAGGCCTTGGTAAGCAATTTTGGATTATTGTGAAGTACCCGATTTCAAAATATTGCTCTTTTGTGCGCTATCTGTCAATAAATCTCTTTCAGGAGGATAATTTTCATAGAATATCTGTAATTAAGAGCATCAATGCGAATGCTGGTTTGTACAACAATGAGAACTTTTATGCTCGATATGGCAACAATCTATTACCGCTACCGCCATCGATCACTATACCTAAGATCTCCCAAATAAAACACTGACAGGGTTTGGTGCTTTATAATTAAGTTACATGAGATCGATCTAGCAATCTCCTCTAATGAAAACTGACGTGTCTTATGAAAGGAAAATGTAAGATGTAATTAAATATCATCATATCTTGCGAGTTGTGTCTTACAAAAAAATATCTAATTCAATTATTTGCTTAGCACTATGCAAACATGCACAAAGCAGACCGGTTCTAATAATCACAGGGATATGATGCATAAAATGACATAAGGTGGTGGAATATAATAACTTATTCGTTAAAGATGTAACGCACAGAATTAACATTTATATTGCTCTTGGTCATATAATGGTGACGGTATTGTACAGAATCAGTTATTACTTTTTAAAAAATTTGGACACAGTTACGCACACATACAAAATGATCAAAATGTTATATATTACTACTCAGGAAAAACAGCTCAATAATTATTCACATCTGGCGTCATAAAATATATATATATATAAGCAATTTCTAATAGATAATTCACCAAAAATGAACTAAGAGTTTTCATTGGCTAAGATT